>JANHGB010011490.1:0-39234 GCA_026283785.1 Coracopsis vasa | reverse complement strand
CCTCTTCTGCCTAACAATTCAGAGCACAGCATGGTTTTAGTAGTTGGTTGATTGCAGTTGTAAGTCCTTTCCCTTCCACTTCCATCGCGTCTTGTTTTTCTAGGAGGTTCATGCACCATCAAAGCCCTACCGGGAATGAGACCAGAGGGCAGTGCTGTTGGGGAGCTTTGGGGGCAGGGTTGTAGAGGAAAGGAAAGGGGATTTAATACTGATAGGGAAGAGGATCTTGGGCAGCAGTTTGGGGGGAGAGTTAAAAGATTAGACAATAAATTTACTTAACAGAGACTAATCTATTGGGACTGAACTTCATATCCTGTTTTGGGATAATATATTTCCTTCTGTGCTCTGGAATGAATCTGTCATCTCAAGTCTAATAATGAGAGGCAGAGGATTTTTAATCTCTGACCCCCTTACATATAATTTAATAAAGGCTGGT
Organism: Coracopsis vasa; assembly: GCA_026283785.1. Taxonomy (NCBI): domain Eukaryota; kingdom Metazoa; phylum Chordata; class Aves; order Psittaciformes; family Psittacidae; genus Coracopsis; species Coracopsis vasa. The sequence continues at coordinate 38,798 of JANHGB010011490.1, read as the reverse complement.
TTCTTTATTTTATTTGGAAGCTAACTTACTGAACTTGTTCTTACTGCTCTTCTGAAAAACACAATTCAGGATTTTGCATTTTAAGGATTTTCAAAATGGAATTGGGGTTTTGTTTAATCGGGAACAATGTATTTGCAAAGCATTTGTATATGGTCCTCAGAGCACAGTTGTGTTTCAGAGCAAGTTGTTTATCTCTTAGCATCCCTGTTGAAATGCAGAGATGAGAAGCAGAGTCAGGCATGCTGTTTGCACATTCTTGGCTCTGCATTGTCACCAGATTCCATCTGACTGGGGTAGACAGAGGCAGGAGACCGAAAGCTGGCGTGTGACTTTCTGTAACAGGGAATGATCGTTATGTGGGAAGCTGAGTGGGGTTTCAAATGTGGCAACCACATGCATGATTAGTTATAAAATCACAAAAGTTCTCCTCCTCCCTCCAGCCGGCTGCTTCTCATGCGGCAGTGATTACAGCTGTCGTGGAAGGGCTGCACCACTGACCTGCCGCATTGACCCTGCCAAGCCACTCGGCCCTCTGCAATTTGTTGGATAAAGCCCTCCCCGACTCTTGGGGAGCCCCAAATATACTTTGGTTATAAATCACACTGTGGGCCTATGAAAAGTTCTTGCTCCCAAGGAACACAGCGGCAGGTCATGCTGAGATTTCTCTTGCTATACCTGATTAAGGAAGGGTCAGTTAAATATAGCAAAGTACAAGGTTGGCTGTATGACTGCATGCTTAGAAACAAAATACGAAGGGAAAAAACCCCAAGATCTTTCCTTAAAGGTCTGTCTGAGAGTTAGGTCTGTGTTCAGGCAGTGTTAAGGGCTGGCATCTCTGAGGGAGCTCTGTCCAAAGGATGTCTCCAGCAGCAGTCAAGCTCCATCAATGCAAACCAACCAGGCTCTGCTCATCACAGACATGTATCTGTGATATTCAAAGCACTTCTGAGATTCTACTTCCTACATAAGCCTGTTTATCATACTCTTTCTATAAAAAGCCTTTTCATGTAACTTATTTTTAGCTTCAGAGGTGGTTTTGGTTTTGTTTTTGTTTTGGTTTTTGTATTACAAAAGGTCCAAACACAACAGGGGCTGACTTGCAGATTTGTCACAGTGGCTGTTAAAGACTGAATTAGGGAGAGCAATGCAGGCCTTGCAAGTAGAACGCAGGCCTTGCAAGTAGCCAGGCAATCAAATTCTTAGCTTTCTGTCAAGAATAGAAGTGTAGTCTTGACAGTGATTAAGAACTTATTTTCACACCTCCCAGAAGTTCAAATCTAAGCAGGCATCCTTTGAAACTATCAAGTGTTGAAGGGGTTCCTTTCATTTTAATCTTCCAGGTTGCTGTATCCTACGTTCAGTCCATGTTCTGGACACTTATGTTTGCCTTGTAGATAATGCTGAGGTGTGAGGGTTTGAGTACCTTGTAATGTGATTGCACAGTTTATGCTCTATGTTACTCAGTCCTTTTCAAAAAGGTGCTTCGGATAACCTGGGCATTGCCAATACAGCATGTTGGTTTGAGAGTTAAATTACTGGTATTCACATAGAGGTCAGTTCTTTCATTTTGAACAAACAGAACTCAACATTCAGCATACTTGTGTGCTGGAGTCCAGATGCTCTGTGAAGCTATTGGTGGGTTTGCAATAGCTGAAATGGAACTGTGCTACTTGATACCAGCCTGTTGGTCGGAGCTTTGGGCATGGGGCCTGCGTGAACAAGCCTGGCTCTTCTGTGACTTACTAAGTGACTTTTCCATGGCTGGTATTGGATTAGTAAATTAACCAAATCTTGGATTTAAAAATAGAGTTAATTTAAGGATGTCAGTTCTCTAGGGAACACGATTAAAATGTGAATATTTTGTTATAATCACTGGTTTCCATAGTAACAGCAAGACATAGACTCATCAGATTCCCCGGTCTCTTTTATATCCTACTGTTACCTTGCTGTTGAACAGCTTTCCTCTTCAGAGCAAACCCCAATAACTCTTATTTTCCATTAGCTGTAACAGGTCCAGTAATTAGAACAGTAAATTTTGTCCAGTAAATAGAGCATGTACTTAGCTGTGATACTGCTGGCTTCCCAGCAGAAGAAAAATGGTGACAGTGGCAGGTTTAGAATTGATACCAGTATTTTGGTGTAATTTAAACAGCAATTATGAAAAAAACAACACTGTTCTGCTTCATCTTCATTAACTGCACATTACGGATGCCTCTACTATACAGTATTTTGTCTTTAGAGAGACTTAGTAATATGTTTTATACACCACCTATGTTTGATTGTATAAGTGGAAGAAAAAGCAGACTGATGAAAATTGACTATTCATGAGAGGTAATGGGAACAAAAGTGCAGGTTGAAAGATGGTGTGCTTTCATTGGGAAAAGGTGCTTTTCTGTAGCATAGAGACAAGAAGACTGCATTAGAACATCTGGAATGTTTGGCTTCTCCCCATTAATCTTGAAAGTCAATCCTGTGACTTCTGTGGATTTATTTTTCCCCCCTTTTTAGCACTCTGAGTCATTAGATTGTCTGCTTCATTATACACATTAGTACATCACACTCCATAAATCTAAATAGTAACAGCTATTCTCATGAATGTAGCTATTATTTCTGGGTTTGCTGTCTGTCTGTGAATTCATATTCTATTCCCCCCATTTTTTGAAGGTTCTGGAATTAGCTGTTTGCTTAGTAACAAAGACCTAAAGCCCCATCAGTGACCTCGAGAAGGTCCGATGCTTCATTCAAAGTAGGCAGGCTCTCAGATCACATTTCTGAAGAATTCCCTGAGCTGTTCCTAGTTGGTAAAGTTGATTTTCACACACTCTTCCTCTGTCTTTAAATAAGGAGGAAATAAGAATGGTGCAGGTGGGATGGGGAGCGAGGTGCCCTGCTTCACCTCTGCCTGTTGTCTCTCCAGGTCAGGTCCAAGGGGCTTTTAACCGGCCTCCTGGGGCAGGTGCTCGTAGAGTTTGTGCTTGTTCTAAGAGTCAAAAAAAGACTTCAGGGTCCAGGCCTGTCTCCATGGCCTTTCAACAACACTATAAATTCTTATTATCCAGACAAAATCAAACCCTATTTCTAATAGAAAAAGCAGGTCTTTTGTTTCCTTTTCTTTTTCTTAATTTCATTTAACACAAAAGAAGCCATGCAAAATTGCCTAAAAATAGTAAAACCTTCTTCAAGCAGATTTTGTTCTGCTCCTGCTTGGTCTTCTGTAATTAATTGGGTAACACACTGAAGCACGTGGGGGTTTTGAAGAGGGAAGCAAATGTGAGTGGCTCTGCACTCCTGATGTACCCTACAAACATTGTGAAGGGCTTAAGCAATGTAGCTTTCAGTGTATTTTCACAAGCTAGGATGTCGTTTTACATCAAGAAGGTTTATTTGACTGATTCTACAGCAGGAGGGGAGAGCAAAGTGGTTTATGCTTTATGGTTTCCCCCTTACTAGGAAGCAGAAGAAACAGGCCAATGTTTTCCTGATGCTAGATATCACTTTGCAAAGATTTTCTCTGTAAGACATAGTTTTGGGCTATTCTATTCTAAACTTTAAAGTTAGTGAAGCTCTTTAAATAGCACTAAATCATTCTTCAGGCTGGCCAGCATTAAAAGAGGTCATGGACTAAACTGGAAGTACTGGAATGGTAAACTGTTTGGAATATCTTGACAAACGTTTTCTCCTGAAGTTTGTATCTGTTGTATTCTGAGTGTGTTACAGCTGAAGAGGTTTGAATGTTTTGATCTTTAAGTCTAGAGTTTTAAATAAATCTAAAAGTCTAAGAAAGGTGGTTACTCCTGTCACTAGTGCCACTTAGAACGGATGCTTTTTGTGGCAGTTACGGTCCACAGTAAAGCAATACCTGAGATGACCCAAGAGCTTCTCCTTACCTTTGTCTTTTGTCCTGTTTTGTCCCTGACAAACTTACCTGTAAGGAGGAATTTTCTCACCACGCTTTCATAAGTCTCTTGCATTGTGGAGAGATCCAGGTGTAAAGGTATATTAGGGCCCCCAGTTAGGGAGTTTTTCCTCTGCACCACATTGAACAGCTGGCTGCTGAATATCCACTTCCTAGGAATAAATAATTTAAACCAGTGATAGTCTTTGTACAGAACTGCCTGTCTTCAGCAAGGTTCCGAATGTAAAGGTAATCACCAGCTTTTACAGAGAAGCTGATCTCCTTTCGAGGGTCTTACGGCTTCATCAGGGTAATGTATAGAGTGTGATCTGAAACTGTATTAAACGCCTGGCTGGTTTGCTTTGTGTCGGCTCCTGTGTGCTTGTGACAGTATTTACAGTGCCTGGCGCATCCTGAGCACCGCGAACATGATTGAAATCAAAGCATCATATTCAGAGTGTGATTTCCTATGTGAATTGCAGAATGAATGGTTTGTGGTTTTGTTCAGTAAGTAAACAGGGACCGTGAGGTTTGTGAGCAATGACTGTTGCATGCAACAGGCTCTTTAATCCTCCTGCTGCCTTCCTTGACCTTCTTGCCGCAAGCTTGAAGAGCTGTCTTGAGCTGGGATGGGAGGAAGGAGCTGCAAGTTTGGAAAGTATAAAGAGAACAACCTTATTTTTGCTAATGCTCCCGGCCATCCAGTCAGTCCCAGCTTTCTGCACTGAATTTCAAGTCTTTTATGGGATCTCTGCATGGACCTGACTTAAATGATTTTTGTTAAAACAGTATTATAGGTTTACAGTACCAGTGGGAAATATAGCGCAGACAGTAAATAATAACTTAGGGAAGGAGAAAGACAAAGCTATGACCAACAGTGCAGGACAGGCAGAGAATAAACTTTTTCTTGGTGCAAAAAAATATCTGATTTAGGAGAATCAAGAGAGAAGTAAAAGCATATAGCATGTAGCTTAATGTAGGCGCTGTGTTTGTTGGATTATTTCAGCAGTTAGATTATGTCTGCAGTGAATATACAGTGCACAGTGAACCTGTGTTTTCTGGGAGAACTGCATGAAAAGTATTTACCTGTGAATTTCAGTCACGAGTATGGAAAAGATGCTTTTAGTTGCTTAACATAGGAAAAATATGCATTTGTTTCCTACCTTCACAACTCAGGAGTCAGTAAATTTCCCTGCAATAACACAGCTCAAAAACATGCTGTGAAGTTTCCAATTGCAGTTCACCTTCAGGTATACAAAATACAAATTACAGCCCAAGCAGTCCCTTTCAGCAAGTCTGGAGGATGCAATACCTGTGCATTAGAGGAAAAGGTGCAATATGTCTGTGCCTGTCACTCAGACTTCAGGAAGCTTAGCATAGTCACAGCCGATCTATTAGAAACTATAGTTGCTGAAAAAGTTATGAAAACATCAGCTAATATTTTACAGACTTGAGTTTATTTTCCTAAGGATTTTACCTTTCATTTATCCCAGAGCCTTTCTTTGACAAACAGGGTGGTGAAAATATCATATTACATTTGAATGATGGTACATTGGACCCAGCTTTCTCCAAAACATGTGATGTGCAGAATGGAAGTGCGTGTGACTCGGAACTAAGCACAGACGTGGCTGGTGTGAGCTCAGCTTAGTTCCTCCTCAATGTGGTAATGTCCTGACAGGTGAGCTGAGGTCCTTGCTGGGGAGGAAGTGCTGGCATTGTGCTTACCAACACCCAAATGAACCAGTGATGGACATTGTATAGTGATGGTTTGATAAAGGGAATTCTGTAGCTAGATCTGTGTTAACTGTGAGCATTGTTTCGTGGGATAAAGAGTGTCTTGTGCAGTCACTGCAGGTCATGACACCTAAAGGAGCTGCCAATCTAATACAGTGAAGAGGGTGGGTTGCATTTTGGTTGCTTAGCCTCAGGAAGCAGATGTATCTGTAGAGTTAGAGCGTCAAAATACATTCGTTTATGGCTTTTGGGTTTGTTGTCTTCAGTTTGCACCCTGGGTGTCTGTAGTGCTGTAGTAATGAGTCTGTCCAGATTTCGGTAGTGGATGAACACTGTGAGCCCTGGATTTGATCAGTTGTCCTCAGCAGTGCTGTACTTTAATGAGACTTCGTTCGAGTTCATTACCAGGGAGGAAGCTCCAGCATTTTGCTGGCAGAAAAGAAGTGGCAACACAACAGCAAGTCAGGGTTGTTCTTGCTCTGAGAAGCTGCAGGAGGCCAGCGCTGCTTCAGAAATGGGCTGCTCCATCCCAGTAGTTGGAGCTGGGCTGCTTGAATCTGCTTTTTCTCAGCAGCAGCTGAAAGTGAGGTCTGGTGGAGACTCGCTGCAGAATTGGTGCCTCCTGTTTTCCTCCCTTTCCCACCATGGAAGCAGTAAGGTGCAGAAGGCTCCATGGCAGCCGAGCAATGTTGGGAGCGTGCATCCGGATCATTGCAACACCAATTCATGTCCTGTATGCTTAAAGCAACAGGAAATGGGGTGGGCACGGTTCTGGCTGTTATTAGGCTGAGCTGCTCGGCGATCAGCAGAGGGCACCATATCAACACCGCTGGCTACCTGTGTGCGAGGGGATGAGGCCAGGTTCCCCGTACTGTGTTAAGAATCGCATTTGACTTTGGTCTTCAGCAGAGATTGAAGTTCAGTGTCCAGGCTTTGCTTTAGGGCTTTTGGACCATGAACATTGCTTTAATCTTACAGTATATGGTTAAAACCAAAATTCCAGGTGAGTAACCTGCTCCAGTATCTCCTTCCCAAAGGCTGTGGGGCTTCTACCCATGAACTCGCAGCATTTGGAAGCTCAGCAGCTTTGTGATTTCAGAAGGAATCAGCTTATTCAGTTACAATTTAAAATCCTAAAACTAAGAAAAAAGGCACTAAAAAGTCAAACCGGACCAACAGGAAGATGACTGTTTGGAGAGGGAGGATGAATTCATATCACCAGAGTTGCTGCATGAGCAAAAGTATCAGAAAATTCATGAACAAGGCTTTGCTAAAAATCACACCAGCTTCTGGCTTACGTCCATTGCACAGAAATGTAAGTTTGTGACATTACCCCTGAAGAAGGAAGAAAAAAGACTGATGCAAACAAATGATTTGATTAGTGAAATAAGTATTTAATTAGTGAAACCTCGCAGGTTTTATTGTGCTGCATTGGCACAGTCCTTCCTTCCCTCTTGCAGTACGGTAAAATGTCCTCAGCTCCTTCTCACTATTCCTAAAAACCATGCAAGTGTTTAACTGACAGAAATTGCTGGTTTGGTGGAACAAAACATTGGAGCTTTTCTAATAAAAGAAGGGAGAGGACGAGCAGGCAGGGAAGCTATGGATATTAGCTGTGTTTTCCAAACTGTAAAAGTTAGCTTTAATGTTTTTACCAGAGTGCATCACCCCACATAATTTCCCAAGCTTTTTATAGCTTTACTAATGATGTGCTCATTTCTTCTATAATCAGTTGCAGTCCTACACATTAGATTCAGTGATGACTCTGCAGAAAACACAGAATATGATGTTGGCTGGAATTCCCTTCCTTGGAGGTACAAGACATTTGAGTTAGGTGAGAGGGCAAAGAGTTTGCAGTTTTTCCTGGCAGTGGTTCAGTGCATTTCTGTATTTGTTGTGACTCTGAAGAAGCCTTTTATTTAGTCTTTGCATGGAATGTTTCCTGCCTTTTTTTGGAATTGGTGGAAGTTGAGAGCATTTTATATCCTCAGAGATTTGGGGGTTTTTTTAACAGTGTATGTCAATGTGGCAGAAAACTTTGATTACTAATACCTATGGCAGGGGGAAGGGGCCAAGATGAGAGATTGCAGCTCATTCAGGGAAAGCAAGATTAGAGTATCAGGTGCTAATCTGGCTACTGCTGCAGGAACAGAGCAATTTATGCTTGATTTACTTTTCCTCAGGATGATATGAAAAGGAAGAAATCATTTTATAGGCCAGACAAATGCGAATATGTTATTTTGATGTGTTGTCATGGCAATGTTTTAAGGGACCAGACTTGGTTAATAATACATAATGTTGCAGATAATGCATTAGTTAAATCAATGAGTTATACAGGTCAATGACCTGAAACTGGTGTTAGAAAGAACTGGGCAGAAAATAACCTAAGTTGTACTGTACATATCTTCTAAAGCTGAAGATAGGCAGAAGAAGGGATGGACAAGTACAGTTGATGGACAGTAGGAAATGGAGAGACACAGGTGATTTGTGTAATTCATCCAGCTGTCACTTACAATAAAATGGAAATCTGTTTTCTGCCCTGTATCAGCCTTCTTTGCTTGGAGGTTAGCTTCTGCTCTGCCTTCATTCTCTCAGAAGAGTTTCCAGGTTAGAGCTGCAGGAATTTAGAAACCCCCATGTAAACTAGGTGGTTTAACTGACTTCTGTGTTCAGTTGTGGGAAGTACACACTGACAGCTTCCATTCCTTCCCTGCTGCCATGTGAGGAAATAGCTTTCAGCAGAGTGGCAAGGTTTGTTACAGGATTTGTTGAGCATGAGGCTGAGTCCTGGCACAGGAGGACATTCCTAATGCGTATGACCTTGGTTCTGGAGGCTTATGGCAAGTTGAAGACCACAGAATCTTGCACTATGTAACACTGGCCATTAAGCAATCAAGTGCTGTACCTGCAGAGCTCCCAGATTTATCCTAAACCAGCTTTATTTGTTCTTCCCTGGCTGCTTTGAACGGAAACAAGTCAGTGACAGAAATATGGGACCTGCCCAAGAGAGCTGTACATCATCTCCCACATCATATAAATAATGTTTAAAAGTTAATATTTGCCTGCCTACAGCAGTCAGGCCATTGAAGTCTTGCCCAATGAAATTAAACAATGATTAAAGTAACCGGGGGACCACAATATCCTTCGGGGTTTCTCATGAAACATCAGTAGGGCCACATGGAGCAGATCAGGTGCTAAATGTTACTCTTCAAAAGGGTTCTGTGAGCAGCTATAGAGTGTTAAGTCTTGCAGACCTCTTTTATGAACTGCTTGTTTAGGTAAGCACTGAGGTATGTTCTGCTGTAGTCTGCACACCACCTCTGAATACCAGAGAGCAAATTAAACACTATTTCCTGCCTTCCCAAAGGAACTGTGTTACTTATAAACCTTGTTTACCTTCAGGCCATGATTAGCATTTCCCCAGAAGAAAGGAAGCGCAGCACAGTGGTGCCTGTGCTCACAGGATCACTATGAGAAGAGGGAAACAAGGAAAAAATATTTAAATTCAGTGATTTCTTGGAGTTGGTTTTTTTGTTTGTTTTCTTTCTTATTTGTTCACCACTTACCTAGTAATGGATGGGATAAGAAAATATTTATGCTGCAATTCTCAGTGGACAATAACAGTAACAGTTAGGTTTGTACAGATTTCCAGTCTATTTTTACTTCTTTTGTTAACTCCTGTCCTCATTCATGTGCCAGCAGAGAGCATCTATGTAAAAGTCAGTTGTATTTGAATATCTGAGCATCCATACTATATGTTTCCTACAAGCTACTCCACCCCACCCCTCAGGATACAATTGCCTATCCTGGACTGTGAGTTCCATGTATGGTACCACCAAGATTTCATAGGTGGTGTTAATGTGGAAGTTAAAATCAAGTCAGTGAGGTGGAAAAAAACATCTGTTCAAAGCAAGCATCATGTACAATGTATATGTCTTAGACTTGAGGAGAAGGCAACTGAACTGCAAACTGTATCCCATGATACAGTAATTCACATCACTACTGCCGGTGTGGAGAAGTTCTAATGAAGATCACCTTCTCCATGTGTTCATCTGCTGTGCATTCTTCCTCTCCTAGTAATGTGCTGCATTTAAGGGCAGAGCATCCCCATGACACTTCAGCTTCACTGGTCATCTGAAGTCTGGTGTAGCGAGTCTGGCATCTTCCCTTTCTCTGTTGGAGTACTAAGACATTGACAGATCAGGTCTCTCAAATCCAACAAATACCTCAATATTACTTTAAAGATGTGATTCAGAATGGAAGGGTTTTTTGTTTTGTTTAGGATCCTCCCCAAAAATATTATTTATTAAGTTCATTTAGGTAGTTGAGATGAGATTAATGATATCTGTGTGTACTGAATTCCAGTACTCATTAGAAAGAAATGGCATCAACAGCTCATAAGCTGAGTGTATGCTTTAGGATCCATTCTTGCTTACAGCTTCCCAATAAATAGCATAAAATCTGCCAGCATTCTAGTTTAAAGGTAAAGCACATGAGCAAGGAAAAAATCTTTGCTAAAGGCAAACATTTTAGATTTTGCCAAGTTTGTGCAAATGACATTAATTATTAAGAGCATGACTTCTGTGTCATCAGCATTTATAAAACTGAATACTAATAGAGAAGGCACTTGATCATATGAGGAATCCACACCCGTGGTTTAGCCTTGTTGGCTAGGTTAGGTGTTCTTCAACAGTGGTGCTTTTGCCCTTCATTCTAATAGGACTGCCCATGTAAAATGAAGAGGATACAGATCAGCGCAGAATGACAAATGCGGTGGTGTGCTCTTTCTCATAACCAGGTGCCTGAAAATGGAATAGAATCAATTCTTTAACACTGTGCTCATAGTTGAAATTCAGATTCTAGAAACTTCCTACAGGTGTTGCTTCAAAGTAGTACATTTTGTAAGGAGAAATACGAGTCGTTGTTGCTTTTTCTGTCATTTGTGGTTCACGTGCATTTGAAGCATGTAAAAATATCCCATGTAAACTGATCAGCCAGTGGCATCTGGACATCACTGCTTGGAGTCGAAAGTCAACAGGCAAGCAGATCAGTTTCTGCATGTGCTTTTGGAAAGGTTTAAGGAATCTGAAAGTTAGTAGAAACAGCATCTGTCAGCTATTATTGTAGTGTTGCTCTTCCTCTTTTAGCAAGCTGTCAACCTGTAAATTGTCAGGAAATCAGGTGAATGTATTTCTGTGTCCAGGCCCTTGTCAAGCGGTGGAGGCCCGTTGGTGTCTTGGCAATGACACGGTAGGTTCACACGAAAAACCTAAGCAAGCTGTTACTTCACTGAGAGACATCGAGTCAGGACAACTGAAAATGCTTGCTTTCTGCTATAATAAATATTTAATGCCTCTACTGTAAATAAGAGCCAGTTGGAAAACAGAATTTAGTAGCAGGGTACTTCAGATTTCTCTGAAGTGAGCTAAATGCTCCTTTTAGCAGTTAAGCCTTTACAGATGCCAGCTGAGGAGAGCAAACATCTTCATAATTTATTTATCTCAAGAGAAAGCTGATTTGCTACTTGTTCATGTATATGTTGCTTTCATTTAACTCTCTCCATCATGTCCACTTAAAGAAAGTAGCTGAAATTCAAAGTAACTTTTTTGACAGATGCTCTTCTTCCCTCAAGGCAGACTTTATGCAAGAGAGTCTAATAAAGGAAAGGTATTGCTCATCTGAAAAACATTTCCAGGAAATGCTCTTTTCCCATGAATTTGCATATAATTTGGGGTTTTTTTGCAGATAATTTTATTAAAGTCACCGTAAATATGGGAGGAAGTCATGATTGTATGTGTGTCTCCTTCAGAAACTGAAAATCCCCAATTCTAGAACGAGATGCTTGCAAGAGATGTTTTCTGATCTATTGAAGAAGAGGAGCTTGGCCCCAGTCTTTTGGATTGAGCTTTTTACTATGTCTCTCAAAACATTTTTCACCACGTGTGACCAAGAAGTATTTTTAAAATCTGAGATTTTAAAACTGACTGCAGTTTTTACACAAACTGCACAAAGGATCATAGGAAAGGTCACTTAAAAATGAAAGTGGTAGGGGGAGGACAAGCCCCAAACTGTTCCATCCCCTTTTTGTTCCCTCCTAAGGTTCTGAGCTGTTAGTGCAATGAAATGTTTCTTCTTGAGTGTTATGTTTACTTGAGGAAGAGGGTGTTGAACCAAATCCCCTGCTTTGTTTTAGCTTTAATGTTCTTAGGATCGCTCAGCTGCTGGGTTGTGCTGTGCACTGCTCGAAAAGAAGCAGGAATTGCAAGATAAGATCGACTGCTCACCTGGGGAGACTTAGAAAAGTTTCGTATTTGAAGCACATGTTCCAAATGCTAGCCAGGGTTGGATAGCATTAAATTCTTACATCTGGTGCAGAACAGCTTGCTTTTATGTTGGTTTCTTTTCTTGTTTTATTGTTTAAAAGGATAATAAAACCTCACAATAATATCTCATAATCAGTATAGCATATCTCCGGGCACCTTTTGCACGTTGTATTTGCCAAGAAGAACATACGTCGTACTTTATTTTGCCTGCAGAAATGTTGAGGGTTTGCATCTGGATCCCTTTGGAAATAAATTTATGGTTTGTACCAGTGCAAAAAAGGAAGAGGAAAATATTCCACACTGGATGAATATATGGTAATGCATTGTGGCTGGCTGGTAAACAGCATTAATTATCCAAGCACAAGATAACCTCTTGGCATGGCTTCAGCTGCTGCACGTTGCCGTAGAAATCTCAAAGCCAAAGTTCCAGCCATTTCCCTTTGGCATTGGTGTAATTTCACTGATGACATTAAGTTAGTTCTGAGTAAACTGAAGCTGATACAGTAAAGAAACTCAAAATCCACTCTAAAATTAACAATAACTCCCAGTTTTTCAGAGTATTTTAAAGCAAATTTTAGCTGCGCATTGCCCACATTGATTTTCAGCTTTTAGGGTTGTAGGGAATGCTCTGAGCAAGGAAAAGTCAAACAAGGAATGTTCAGGTGTCTTTATGAGAGCTTGCTTTTCAGAATTCTTTCCAAATAATCTACTTTGTTTCCTTTTTATTCTTAAATTGAATTAAATGAAGCCATGATGTCAATGGACTATTTATTTTATGTGGGTGTGTTTTACTGGCCAATGTGGGTTAGTTGGATAAGAACCACTGCGTGCGTGCCCTCTTTGTACACTCCTCTCTTGTTCTCTGCTGTGGGCCATTGCAAGAGGCAGGTGTTTGAGTTCACTAAAGCTCTTTCTGACTGCGGATATCCCAGAATGTTCTTACCTTTCTGCTTCTGTGGCTTCTGCTCTAGATTTTTGTCACCAGTTCAAATTCCTTTATAATTTCTGAAAGCAGCTCTTTCCTTAGGAATCTCATGGAATTAATATCTGTCTACTTTGGGGAAATCCAAGTCAAAATGCTGCCAGCGGGTGATTCTAGGGTCTTTCTCCAGTTACGGTCAGATGGCTGAGGTTAGTCTTTCCTGCATATTCTTTAATGCTACCCTTAGTTTGATGCAGCTGCTTTTAGCAATCTCTAAGGAGAAAGTTCCTCCGAAGGTGTGAGCAGGAATGTTATCCCATGAATGTCTACATGGTGTTTCCAGTAGGAGGAAAGCCATGCCTGAACTGGTCATATTTGGTCACATTTGCTCTGATATCCTTTACTGGAGTCAGAAACTGGACAGTGATTACATGGACTTCTGCATCCCCTTTATTGTGCATCTTTTTAGGTCTATTCAGTATATGGCTGATATAAGTGATTTTGTGACTTGTTTTATCCAGGCTTACAGCTCCCTCAGGTTCACTTTTAATCTTAGATATTTTGGTTTACCTGCCTGGAATAGTTATGCACTGTTTTATTAATGCAGTATAAATGTGCCCATATTAGTAAGGGTTTTTTTTACTCTCTTCTTATAGATGAAGTATCTGAAAACATACCATGAATATGCTGGTTTTCCTAACAGAGTTCTGATTACTAAGTAGTTTATTTTTTGTCATCAGCAAATGATCATTCACTTACCAATATCATGATCCATTTTAAAACAGTTTGTCTTGTTTGTCTTCTGTTAGTATTGGTTATAATCAGTTGTCTGATTCAGTCTCATAAAATTGTCCCCACCAAATTTTAAACTATGACAATCTGGATAATTGTTTATGGAATGTTCTATAGTATCATTACAGAGACAGTTTCCATAAATCAGGTAGCTATCACTGAAGTATAAAGCCATATTACTGCATCACTGTATTTCAGAAAGCATGAGTGTGCTTTGAAAAGTGTGAGTCACAGTCAAAGTCATCAGCAAATTTAAGGGGGAAACAGAAAAAAAAATAGTCTTAAATCTTGGTTTAATTGTAAAGTCAATGCTGAAAAGTGAAATTTTATTTTCCTTATATTACCCCCTGATGACTATCATGAGAGCAATAGGCTAGACATGGGATTAAAATTGTGTTAGTTAAGTAACTTACTAAGTACTACACTGCTTCTCTTTCCTTAGACTATTGGCTTGAACTATAGACTTGAGAATTCTTACACCTTTTAAGGCATTTTGCTAAACAAATAATAATATTAGGAGTTACAGAGTGGAAACTATACCATACTTACAGTATTTCAAGGACTGAATTTAATATAAGATGCAGTCTTTCATAGAAAACACATAAATTGAATCCTTAAAGAAATACTCTCCTGCTATATCTTTTGATATAGACAGGCATTTTTATCAATCATGTTCTAGATAGGTAATATGAATGTCAAGGTGTGAACGTGTCTTGAAACAATGCTTTAATTTGCCACAGGAAATTATTTTGCTGACTATAAATTATGCGACTTCCTAAATAAATAAAAATTGAAATCTAGACAAGTCTTTAAGGAGATAAAACATTGGTTTAATTCCATTGTATTCCAGCATTATGGAAAGACACAGTCTTGGAGCTGGAATTATCTGAAACATTTTAGACAGAGTATGTTGACAGTGAAATCCAGTTATTTTTCTGTAGGTGCTCAGACACATCAACTTACACTGAGCTCCCAGCAAGATCCTGTGAGGGATTTTTTCATATGAACCAGCCTTTCCCAGGTCCTGATCCTGAATTTTCCTTTGGTGAAGCCTTGTCTGTGTTGGAATCGTTTTTAACCAGGACAGTATATCCTGAGGTGTGGCCCATCAAGATCCCTGGGGAAACACATTTGGTCCAGTTTGTTATAGATCTCTACTAGTGCCTGAAGTCCTTGTTTTATGTAGAGTAAGTCAGACTACACAAGGGCTCATGTCAGCAGCCTTATTCTTGTAAGTTCATCTGGTGAATGTACATTCAGAACTTGAATGAGGTTTTGTTCAACATAAGGGTATCTTACGTAAATTTCTGTGAGCTTTGATTGTGTTGCCTTATTTCATGTGTGACTTCCTCATTTTAATTTTAATTGTGCTGGATCAGATAAATGGGATTATTTTTAAAACATCAGGTTGAGATTGTTCAGAAATCTTTACTCACATTGAAAATGATGGGAGGAAACCAGCTTGGAGATGTCATTTGTATCTTTTAAATACTGCGTTGTCTGGTGCATGACTTAGTTTCCTTAAGCTTCACAATTTATGACTGGTGAGTGTGAGAAGAGTTTGTGGAGAGGTAGAGGCTTCATTTTCATACATTTGTCTTCTTAGCTTGTTCAGTAACAAGAGCAAACTGCAGTCTTGCTATGGGAGAAGCTTATACTTGGGAGTTCAAATCCTAGCCTATGTGTGTCTGGCTTAAGAATCACACATGGGAAAGGGAAAAATCTTTCATTCCTGATAAGTTACTTTTGTTCTAAATATTTTTCAGGTGAGATTTTTTAATATTTTTTTTTTCCATTTTCTAGAAATCTTAAAATCATGAGTAAAGTCAGAACACTGCTTTGCCCTGGGGCTCTTGGGGTTTTTACTTTAAACAGCAGAAAGGAAAAACTCAGGCCAGGTAGACATGAGCTTCCGCACTGTTATTAATATGTTAAAATGACTTGACAGTTTTGATAAATAGCTATTATATTAAAAAGAAACTCCACAAATGCTTTATTGATCAGTGGTTAACCAAGGCTGTGCCATCTGTCATAAAGAAATCTTACGGAGAAATTGAGCAGATCTTATGCCTCTGTCCATTAGGAACCGGTATCAGTCAGTTCAGGAAGAGTGTCCAGGGTCATTAGCTGCTGTTACGCTGAAGCACTAATGTGTGCCTCTGCATCAGAGTTAATGGTGCCTGCAGGTCTCTGTTGCACAGTGTCTTCAAAAGTTGGACTTCCTCTTTTCTTCTGCGACAATGACTGTTACAAGGATAAACTTTATGCAGTCTATTTCTCCTGTGTATTTAGGCACTAAAAGGTGATCTTAGTCTTTCTCATTTAAAAAAACCCAACATTCTCAAAGCCACCTCACGTGACGGAGCTCAGCTGAAGAACAGGGAATTTCTCTGAGGTGGCATTTTTATTTTACAGTTAGAATTCATTTGATGCCTGCAGTATGTATTTCAATCAGTTTTCTATGACTGCTCAAAGTAGAACACCCTGAGGTATGTCTTAGTGGTCAGATATGACCATCCAAAGCAAGGGTTAAACTGAGTCCTTGAAAAATGCCATGTTACATACAACCACAGGCCAAGTGTTTCTGAAGTGAAAGGCATGTGAGAAAACAGGTCATAAAACGCTGTCTCACTTCAAGATGAAGTCTCCATATTTATTATTATTGGTTATTATGAAGTGAATATTTATTATTTATGCACCATTGTCAGTAAGGAAGCTCCCTGTTGGAATAAATACTGTAATTACAGTGATAACATACTTCAGGGTGCAGCATCCAGCAGACGAAAAGCATCCTGATACCTTGTCGCCAGTTAGGAAGGTGAGCATTTGTCTCATAGTAACTTCTTTCTTATGGGAAACTATACATAAACCATTGGAGAAAAAAATAGAGGAAAGGGAGAGGAAAGAGGAAGTGTTGAAGTGCCTCAAGGAAAGATGTATATATTTTTTACTTGTGTATTCCTTTATAGCAAAGAACAAAGATATTTATTTTTTAAAAAGAGGTTTATGAAAAAAAGGTTTTAAATTCCTTTTCTGAATGCATCATTTCATATGCACTTATATAAAACCATATATATATATAGTATGTGAATATACATATGCATTTGGATCTAAATACCTTCAAAGCTCTGGCTAGAGCCAAACAATTGAAGGCAGATATAAGTGAGATTTCCCACTATACCCCTGTCTAGACCCACATATGCTTGCCTGGTCCTCTAGGTCCTTTGAGAAGAGGCTGCCAGAAGGAGCAGCGTGACTCCATACATACAGATATCTCAACATGTAAAAACTACAGGGTTTATACATATCTAAAAGGTTCCTGAGCAATCCCAGAATATTTTAAAGGTTTTCATGAGCTCACCTGTTTGAGTTTAATTTGTTGCAGATCTCAGCTTTTTCACTTCCGTCTGCTGACACTGCAGGTGAACTCCCTGTGCTGGGTAGTTCTGCATTAGTCCTCTCCTGTGCACTGTCCTTCTGGCCCTGAAGAAATAATCGCTCTTCGGGATCATCATAGTTAGTAAAGAAGAGACCGTTATTTTGGGACATAATAACATTTGTGTATCTGCAAAGCACATTGAGCAGTTGGGAAATAGTGGCTGTGTTCTCAGCACATCTGGACCTTCTATAGAATGTGACATACAGGGAGCTGGAATTGTGACTATTCTGAAATACATTGGCTGTGATTTCTCTGGGTTTGAGCTTCATTTTGTTTACAAGTTTGTAAAAAATGAGCTTTTCTGTAGAATGACACAGTATGATGCTTCATGTGGGAGTAGTTTCTACACCCCAGCCAGTTACAGTTCAAGTTAAATTTCCAGATATTATTTTTTTCCCTGTTAAAGAAAGGCTTGCAATATCCGTGTGGAAAGTTCAGGCTTGTTTCTTGCTATTTCAGTAGTGTTTATTCTTCTTCTCTAATCCATAAGCTGTTGGTATGTTCCCTGGGGACACCACATTGAACCAATGCTCTGACAGCTTGGGTTTTATCCCTAGTCTATTATTTTCTGGTTTTCTCCTGAATAAGTCTCTTTATCTTTCTGAGCTTCCGTTCATCTCATGTATAAAGTGGGAATGAGGGTACTGTGGCTTTCACTGAAATAAAGTAGAAATTTCTCCTGGAAAATCAATAAGTAAAATCTATGTGCTAGTGAACTAACAAGGTGCGTTCCCTGTTTTCTTTCTCTAAATAAGTTGTCTTGAGAATTTCCTTCTCAAGCTGAAGAAGATGCCTGTGGAAGTATCAGATATCTTCTTGTCAAAATAGTAAGAGATGCTGTCTGAACTGAAGGCATTTTCTACATTTCACAGACAAAAAAAAGACTTTCAGAGTTTTCGGAGCTGTGTCATTTCTCTCAGTAGGAAGAGAGAATTTTACTCTCTGACCACATTCATAGAAGCTGTTTTCATACATAATTTTTGCCAGCAAACATTTCTGTCCCACATATTCCCGAATTCTACATCTCCTAGACATGTATGACTTGCTTTGAATAAGCTTTTCCAAAACACAAGTGTAGCAAACCCCAGGTACAGAAAGTTTGCTGTTAGAGATTCATCCTCTGCCGTTTCAAATACGTCTCCATTTCCATCTAGTCTGGCTCCCTCCTGACAGCACAATTCCCATGAGCTCTGTCAAAGATGAATGTGAAAGCATACCAACTGCAGCAAGTATGAGTAGCAGAAGACACGATGAATAGCTCCTGAGGGTGTACAACACACAGGAAGACAAAGGAGATAGTACTTCAGCTCACAGGGAGGAGGCATCATTTCTCAGCATGATTAAGTGCTTCCACAGAGCTGTAACAGCAACAATAGCACTTACATCTGGTAACCTAGCTTTTATGGAATTCTTTTGCCAGGTTTTTCCGTATTTCAATGAACATATGTATGTTTATATTGGAAGAAGGAGTTTGCTTTAATGTCAGCCCTTCCGAGACACGCTTAGTAATAAACAACTCCAGATCATTTCTGCATCAGGAGTGAGTGAACTCAAACTGTTCTGCTGACTTTCAGACTAATGCTATTTAGCAGTTGAGAGTACACCTGGGTTTTGGGGAAACAAGTATATCCCAACATGAGACATTTGTGTGAAATTTAGGCACCCCAAGCTTGTTATTTTCATAATTTTAGGTCCTGATGTCTTTTGATTTTTGTCACTGAAGTGATCAGAGCTGAATGAAGCTTCATGCATACAGGTTAGGGAATGCGAGGAATTGGTACCATGTGTTTCCCATTGCGGGAACCTTGATGATATCATTGTCGGAGGCCATGCTCAATATGCCTTCCAGACTTGGCGTTCTCTTTAGATTGCATGATTGGTTGGGATTTTGGTGGTAAGATATTTGTGTTCCCCTGGGTGCACAAATACTAAGATGTTTAAAATATTTAATCCATAAGAGGAAAGATTTCACCCACCCCCAAAAGAAAAAGACCCTTTATATTCCTGATGAAAATGTATACAGGATCTCATTTAACATCTTGACCCCATTTTGCCTATAAGAAACTTCCTATTCAGTGGACCGCTGATTCTTACCTATCCATCCTTAGGTGCTCACAGAAAACCATATTTTAGTCCCAGCTGCGAGAAGCAAAGACCTCCTTCTGTCAGGATATGGATAACAGCTGTCATTCCCACTAGCTGGTTGTATTGTTTGCTGCCCCAGTCCTTTATCTGTCCAACTCCAGACACGAATCCAGAAAATCAGAATAAATAATCAGGGCATGTGGAGCTGAGGCCAAGCCTTTTCCATTTACAGCACTTGTTGTCTTTTATAGGGCTGGCACCGTTTGCCTGAGCCACAATGGCTTTCCAGATTTCCCGATAACTGGATTTTGCAGTCCAAGTATCTTTGCAGGTTTTTTGGTAACTGTTTTTCTTTTTGTGAAAAGTAAAACAAAACCATCACTGCCAATCTACTATAAAGCAACAGGAAAAAAGTTTGGAGGGGCCAGATCTGGGCACATTTTTCCATTGAAAGTTGTATGACTTTATCCAGCTATAGTACTGTAGTTCCCCCATCTCTCTTGTCTCTGCCAAGGCAACAGACATTAAATACCTGTAGAGAAAAAGTGTTCTCCTCCTCTTTATTTGTGTTCCTCTTTAACTGATTCACATACTCGCTGCAGTTCTCTTTACCCCTGCATTTTCTTCTCTGAATTTTCTCAGTGTAGTGTTTTAGGGGCACAGAGGGGAAGGAGCCTGTCCTCAGACTTCCTCAGGTGTTTCAAAAGTTTCACTTGATTTGTTTCTTAATTTCTGCCTTATGAAGTCCTGTCAATTTAAGCTGAGATTTTTCGGTGTTTCAGACTAAGCAGAGCTTGGACAGTCAGGATTTGGATGCAAGAGCAGGAGAGTCTGGGCTGTCTCTCAGTAATGGGGTAGGGGCTCAGCCACTGGTGTTTTGAGACATCTGGTCTTTGGTGTTTTGCGATTGTACTGACCCAGAGCTGCTCAGCACAGCCACGTACAGCTGTGCTGCTTTAGGTGTGATCTTGGAAATAAATCCCTCCTGTGAGTTTTTTAAGGCACACCTAAGTTCATTGGGTTTAGATTTACTGGTAGAGCTGGAAGAAGTAGGTAGGCTTTGGAGGATGCAGACCCCTCCTCAGGTCAGACAAATTATCTTGTTTTCCTGGCTATGTTCATGGTTTATTGAATAAGATTTTATCTATCTAGAAGCCTTTTCTTACCTTTGTCCTTAAACTGTCACAAAAATTAAAACTTGGGTTTTTTTTTTAGGTTAGAATATACATCAGTTTTGTGTGTTGAAATTTAGAAAGCTAGAAAGAGAACAAAAACGTCTAACAATCTGAATTAGAACTCTAGTATAATTCAGGGTGGAGGGGACTCCTGAGGTCAGGAATTCCAATGCCCCTTCTAAAGCACGTTATTATAACCATTTTAAATAATACTGTGTTTCTTCTGTCATGGGAACGCCATAAACTTGAACCCTGAAAAATGGACTATGTTTCGTGCAAACGTATGTATCTTGGTCTTAGCATTCAGCTCCAGCGTCTGGACTGCACAGTGTTCCCTGTATGGTGTGGCTGGCTCTGCTGCCTCTATCAACAGAGGTGGCAAATGATGTACTTGAGTTCCCAGTATTGGTGATTTTATGCTATTTAAAGAATAATTAATTTGATTGGTTTCTAGGTTTATAGGTAATTAAGTACAGGATAGAAAGGAGAAATGGAATTACGTCCTCTTGATCAGCTATATCCATATTTTTATCTTCATTTGAAATTGTTACTTTCTTGCAGAGCTCCCAATGGTTTCTGATTTCCATGTGTAAACAAAGCTCACAGAGTTAGAAAAAAAGGCAGTCAAGAAAAATCTTAATATGAAAGAACTGATTTTTGTTAGTTCTACATAGAACCACCTTTTCTGCACTGCAAGTTTTTGGAGGCTGTGTGAAATAGCTCATCATGCAGGGCTTCCAGTATCTGAAGGGGGCCTGCAAGGATTCTGGAGAGGGACTCTTCATCAGGGACTGTAGTGATAGGACAAGGGGTGATGGGTTCAAAACTGAAACAGGGGAAGTTCAGGTTGGAGATAAGGAAGAAGTTCTTTACTGTGAGGGTGGTGAGGTGCTGGCACAGGGTGCCCAGAGAAATGGTAAATGCCCCATCTCTGGCAGTGTTCAAGGCCAGGCTGGACAGAGCCTTAGGCAACATGGTCTAGTGGAAGGTGTCCCTGCCCATGGCAGGGGGTTGGAACTGGATTATCTTAAGGTCCTTTCCAACCCAAACTGTTCTATGGGTATGATTCTGGGATTCTACTCACTTGGGTTTTTTCCTCAATCATTTTAGCAAGGGCACCATACAACATGCCTTAAATATAGCATGTATATGTCTGTCTATAAACACAGATCTTAAACCCAAAATCTACGCAACAAACCCTTGAATATCCAGTTTTCTGGTAAGGTGCTGCACTTGAATATGAGCACAGACATAGCTGAAGTGACTTCAATGCAGTGAAAGACTGAATGCCTAAGCTTGCACCCATTTCAGTACTGCTAGGGTGGGAGGTATGCAGGTACAAGCACGAGTCTACAAACATTTGTTGATTCAGAAAGAAAAAACGGATGAAATTTGCCCGTTCCAGTGCAAAACTTTTTCATAGGTTCACATTTTCTTAAAACACCTGGGTTTTTTTAACCCTTGGCACTAGAAAGCAAAGAGACCTCTCTGCTTTTTACACCTTCTTTTCCAGGTGTGAAAAAGAATGTTTCTTCATAGGTATGGTAGAGCCATAATAGTTTGTGGAGAGAAAATAAAATGCTTGGAGCCAGGTTCTCGCCATACAACTTCTGTTGTATGTTAAGAACAATGAGCATCAGTCTTTGAAATGTGTTATGTTTCAGCAGCACATGTCCAACTTTCCAAACCGTACATGCCACCAGAGACAGTGTCGTTCATATCATGTCTTAAAACCTGCACGTCAAAATGAAATAAAAACCACCTGCCTGTTCTGACACATCTTTTCAAAGACCATGAGTGCCTCTAAGTGGCAGGAGTAAATAGAGTGTCAGAGTTAAAACTTTACGTAGTGCACTCTAAATACGATTAAACACCAGCAAATCTGTGCTGAAGAGCTATCTCCAGTTGTAATTTCTTCTGTTGGAATTACTACACTTCGGAGGAAACAAAACCCACCAAATGCAGGCATTTGCATGATATGAACACAAGGAGATGCTGCATCTTCCCTAGCTGGAGTTGTCTTCTCTCCACCTTTCAAGCTTCCTCAAACATACTCATGTTTAGCACATCTGTGTAAGGAACCCACCTGTGCAAATTTTCTGTAATGGGCAGCTCATGGATAAGGTTGGCATTGAAGTCAAATCCTTGAAAAGATCTGTGGGCTCAGTAACTGTTACCTTGACAGGGTACATCTTGATTTGAGAATGTCTTTGGAACAGGGTTCTTCTGCTTGGTAATTATGAGACAGTAGAGTCCTCCCTCTTTACGACGGCTCCAAACCTCCACTGTGATGTAAATACTTAGTTTTGTGATGGGTTTACTGATTTTATGTGCTGATGCTATGATTTCATCCATTAGCCACCAAATCCAACCTTCTCCAACACTTAGAAGTCCACCCCCAAGTGACAAGTCTCTTTAGGCAGTACCACAACCATTCCAGAAGTGTCCCATTTTCTATAGTCTTGCTAGAGAGCTTTAACAGTTTTGGGGTTATTTTTCCCCTACACGGTGGTTTTACCTAGATATCTTTTTCCTTAACAGAATAAGTATCTATTAGATGCCTCCAAGGGCAGTAGAAGAGTAACTTTGTCCAAATTTAGATTTGTTGCCTCCTTGATAGGAACATTCCCTGTGCTCTGTTCCTGACAATTCCTTTGGCACTTGTGTAATGCTCATTTTGATCTGTAAGATTGCATTTCATTTCCCTGTATAAATGCTGGTGTGAAATAAGTATTTTCTGATCAACTGAAATAGTTTGAACCATTAATTCTTACTTTTTATTTTTAGCCAGTGTGAACTTCGTTCTATTATAATGACAAACCCGAGTCCTCCAACCATAACAAAACAATCCAGACCTTTTGTTTTTTCATTAATAGCAGGAGTGGAAGATTCCCTCACGTTTTAAAGCTGTCTTTAAGATAAACAATTATTCTGTCTGTTCTCAATTAGTGTGAAAATGTGCAAATGTCACTGACAGTTAATTACTTGAAGCTAGAAACACAGAACAAGGAAAGGAGACCCTGTGTTTTTTCTTTGATGTGGACTGCTTCAGAGGATGGCAGCTTCCCCATAACTCAGTGCTGAATGAAGCAGGGGGGTGTCTCTCCGGTGATAAATTTATACTCTGTAGCCTGAAATGTATTTTAAGCTGTAGAAGCTGAGATATTGGCCAGAGGGTCAGTTTAGGAAAACACTGCCAGCAAAACAGTTATCTGGGCCTGGTACTACCAGCAGGATATAATTAAATATGTTGTTTGGCTAGCAGATTAGAGTGGGAGTTGGAATTAGGGTTATGAGAGTGGAGCTGGCACAGCCCAACAGTCAGGCTGTCAAATCAGCCCTTCTATTTGCATTCTTCCTCACTTAAAAAAAATCAAGAGTTAAAAAGATTTGTTCATGTTGTCATTACCTCTTGAAAGAAGGTCTTGGAAAGTATGACACTTAGAGGAGAAGGTAGGAGGGCAAGGTGGGGTGGAATGGCAAGGCAAGATTGATCCTTGAGAGGCTCAGGGAGTGGGGGGAAACACATTACAAATGGTAATAAGGCAAGTTAAGAAAAATGATACCAGATGTGGCTGTAATGCCAACAATCAGCAAAAAATGTAAACATATATAAAGCTGTAGTAATAAAGCTGTTACAGCTGTAACGTTCAGGATGGAAAGAAAAATGAGGTCTCTTTTTAACTTCAGCTCTATCAGGCTCTGGCCTCTACTGATATTTATTTTTCCCCTTGTCCATTTCATCCTTTTAGAATAGTGATCCATCTTCACTAAAATTTGTTAGCGACCGTTTCCAACCTTTTGTATGAAAATAAAATACAATACTGCCAACATCTTTCGCAAGAAATGATTTTATTTGCATCAAAGAACACTTTTGAACTCCTCAGCATATTTCACAACCAATTACATTTCTAAGTGCATGGCAGCATTTGCTAATTCATCCAATTCAATTAAAGACAGTGTAGGGCTTAAGGCTAGACCTGTGCACCCCTGCTAACGTGTGTGTGTGTGTGTGTGCTGTCTCTCCTTCTCTGCCATGTAACAGTTCTTGGTCTGCAGTGTCTACGGGTGCTGGTACAGTAGATGTGGCCACCCAGGAGGCCACAAGTCCGGCAGTCAGTCTTGCTCTGGTGGATTTGTGGCTCCCATGATCGCTGCCCAAGACTCTAAACCATTTGTTTTCTATCCAAGATAACTGAGCACTCTGCCCTGACAACACTGTAAAACCTGTTGACAACAGGGTGACCGTTTTAAGGGCAAACCCTATTTTCTCATCAACTGTAGGAGAAAGAGAGTTCTTAAACTTCTTTTTTGTTTATTTTTTATATGTGGCTTTACCTTACAAATGTAGTATTTCAGAGGCCATTAAATTTGTGTGTTCCTACAGCGTATGGAGTGATCCATGCCTTCAAAAAGCTTTGGTTTTCACGAGTTACTGATTTAGTGATTCAGTATTTGATAATTGGGTTTGCTTTCTATTGATCCCATGACTCTTCCTGGCTTTAATAATGTGATAGGCTTGGATAATTTATTATTAATGACGAAAATTTACAGAACTTTCAATTGTTCCCTGACCAATAACGTTTTGGGACTCTCTACTAATTACAACATATCAGCCTGGTGAGTTAGTGCAGTCCTAATACATCCTGAGTGTGAATGACTAAAAAGTCATCTGGCTGTTGTAAGAGCTGTAAATTTTGCATGTAACTGTGCAAAACCATGACGCCTTTTTATGGTTTGTAGTGTTGATTCACTACGTTTGCACCACATTTCTGTCACTCTGTGGACTCTTGTATATAGAATTACAGAGAAATAATTTTTAATAAGCTGTTCTGTAAAACTATACTCTGAGCTGACAGGGAGTGGAATAGTGCTTGAAATTTCCAGTCCTGATTATTATAGTGTTTTTCAGTTCTTATTTAGTAAGGAAGCTTGTAAGATTGTTATCTTGACAGATGATGTTCCACTCAGCATCAGCATTTCATTCTTGTATTCTTCTAGTCCTTATCATGGCATAAATACTTCTGTCCTCTTGTTCTGATGTGTTGACTGCATCCTTTATTTGCATTCAAGTGGGAAATATCCTAATGTACAGGCAAAAGATGATGATTGTTTCCATCAGGAAGAATTAGCTTTGCTTTTGGCTGCATTAGCTGAGATGACTGTGTACTGCTAGAATGACTGCAGCAAGTTTTCATTCTTGCTGCAGTACGTGAGAAGTGCTGCTGTCAAGAGGAGATAGTGCAGCAAGATTATGTCTGCTTGCTTGTCTGTGTGTGTGTTAGGTGTTGGTTTTGCCTGTGACAGTTTGATTTGCTGCCCTGAGTAATTACATGGTCACCATTTCTGAGATGTAATCTCCTAAGATGAAATAAGACCTGAAAATTGTGACTTCTATATGTATATCAAGTCACTAGATCTAGTAAACTTCCTTGTTCTCTTCCCTCTACACTGATTACATGAAACATGTTCAGTAATTCACACTTTGAGTCATGCTCCAGAAACAGTAAATTTTCTTATTAGTGATTTGAGATTCCTTGCTTTAGCTGCTTCATGCAAAATAAAATCACTAATTCTGTCTGGGAAACTTTTCATCTACCTGCGTTGGTTTCTGCTTCCTAACCTGAAGTGTGCAGAAAAGGCAGTCTTAAAACAGGAAATGATCTTCAGGAGGAGCAAAGGCTTTTTGCACATTGCTGCTACAGCAGTAAAGCACAACCTGTCAGGTGCTTCCTGCTGAATGTAAGCATAGATCTTTCAGTAGCTTCTTTCTCACACTTCTCTTGCTTGTATTTGATCCTGTGCCATGGCCTGGCCTGTCCTCAAGCCATAAGCGCCTCTGGTCAGGCTCACCCCCCCAGTGTCCAGCTCACATGGCTGTGAAGGAAAAGCTACAGCACTGCTGGTAGCGGTGCTTGTTGCTCTTGGAGGGGTGCTCTGCTCAAATCCCTGCTGATGTCATGTAATGCAGCCTGAGCAGCACCATAAAACTTCCCTGAGGCACTGATCTCTTGAGTTGGTCTAGAAAGAGTCAATGGTCTGGTGTTGCAGAGTAGTGTACTTCTGATGGAGGGGAATAGAGAATAGTCACGTAAGGGAGAGGAAATAGGTTTTGGAGGAAAAAAAAGTTGTTACAGGATTGTAATGAGCCACTTCTCTCAAGTTCTTGTACTAAAAAAATTCTCTGGAAGAGTTTGAGTTGAAAATAAGCAAAGTCTCCCAAGAGCCATTTGGTGTTGACTTGAAAATAGAAAAAACCCACTAAATTCTTCATGCAAAGCCCCTGAAACAACATAGCTTTTGAGCTATGGACAGCAAATGAAGTCAGAGGGAAGGAAACTGCTGTTGTCAAGTTAATTACTACTGAGCAATTTGCAATGATTTTTGTTAATCGTATTTATAGTAACTGAAACATTTGAGATTACATTGTGTTATCACATGTATCAGTGCAGTTCACTGGAATGCTGAAATAGTTGCTGAAGATGTACAGTTTGTTTTCAGAGAATTGGACCTTATTGCTAGGGCCACCCACAGGGCGAAACAACTCCAGTGACTAACTGG
Source organism: Coracopsis vasa (assembly GCA_026283785.1). Classification (NCBI taxonomy): domain Eukaryota; kingdom Metazoa; phylum Chordata; class Aves; order Psittaciformes; family Psittacidae; genus Coracopsis; species Coracopsis vasa. The sequence goes on along the minus strand of JANHGB010011490.1, from coordinate 11,872 downwards.
AACTGCTCATTCAGTCTTACCCTTCTGATGTGTGCGAGGCTGCAGAAGCTGCCACTGCCCCATCGGGGTGCCCAGTCTGCACCAATCCCAACAGCACTGCAGAGGAAGGACGTGGCCAAGACTCCCATCTCCAAGTCGGGTGAAGCCGCTTGGCTCTCTCCATCGCAGTGAGGGGAAGGTGGGTGATAATTCAGTGCAGGCAGGAGCCCTCTCCAGTCCTTTTCCCTGGAGATGAGAAGGACAAATAAATAGTGACCCTGTGGCCAGGGAGTCAGGTTCTTCAGGGGGGAGGTAAGAAGTCAAGTGTGGGAGTTGAGAGGCTGGTGCAGACTGGGGGGAGGGAAGAAAGTGTGGGAGGTCACTTCTTCCTCTGAGTACACCATTGAGGTTGCATTTTCACTCTGTCGTTAACAAAACCTACAGAGCTTTTCAAGGGGAGTTTTAAATCCTCCAAAAAAACCCTTTTTTAAAAAAAAATCTCATTCTTTCCTCGTAAAATATTTAGTCAAAATGGTAGTTCCTTTTAAGGAAATATACATGCTTTAGTGAAAGGAATCTTACACCTATAGTACACAAAGTTTACAAATCGCATTGCCAATCAGAAGAATAGAAGTATCTGTGTGTTTTCATCATTTTGGGTGTGCAGTGGTGCTGGGGGACCTCATGGCTCCTCACCGCAAGCCAAGGCCACTCTACCGTTGGCCACAGCCAGCTCCAGGGGCAGTAAGTGGATAACCAGAGGATAGAACGTAAGGAGCTGGTTACTGGTCAGAGCCGAGCTGTAACCCCCCGCGGGGGGTGAGGGTGAGCGGTGCGTTCCGGTGATGCGCTCGGGGGCTCGGACACCTGCGGAAGGGAGGAATCCTGCTCCTCCCGGCGCTGTCTCCCCCAGGTGTCACTGTTGGTGCACGAGTGAGGAGCAGCCGCCCCTCCTCTGCTGCACCAGCTCCGCTGTACCCGTGCCTGTGGTGTGGACAGGGCCGGGAGGGGTCTGAGGCAGGGCGCTTCAGCTGCTCACGCGTTGGTCAGTGTTAGGTGGCAGCCATCGAGAGAGGTACTGCGGGCTTTGTTGTCATACACGTGAACCGACATTCCTCTGCTCAGTCGAAGTGCTGAGTTCCATTCCTACACACTCTGCCCATCTGCCCCAGAACTGGTAGGGAGATGTGGAAGATGAGCCTGCAGTGGGGCCGCCCGCACCCGGCTGCGCCCCGGCCGTCTTTGCTCTCCTCAGGAGGCCGAGAGGCTGCGGGGCAGCACCACGTGAGTCAGTGTGCCCCTTGCTGCCGCTTCCCTTGCTCAGCAGGGCCCGGGTGGCGCCGAGCAGGGCCCTACGGCGTTGCAGCCGTTGCCACGGTCGCTGTGTCCCCTTGGGTGCAGCCGGGTCCCCTCACAGAGCTGCCTCTCCCTGAGGAGCCGACATCCCGTTACCCCCAGGGCCAGACCCGCAGGGTGCTGGGGTCCGGGCCCCATTGGCACCGCGGCTATGGCGTTCCTCACCCTGCTGCTGAGGGTCACAGCTGTGAGAGCAAAGGGTCAGCGAGGAGGGAAGGTGAACCGGGGAGTCCATTCCCTGCCTGCTGGGGAGAGACACTGGAAAACGTGCGGGAAATGCACGTCCATTGGGGTATTTTGTAGTGCCCCAAAGCTGGTAAGGGAAGCTGCTCAGCTCATAGTTAACAAAAACGTAATGCAAATTAAACTTGTTCTAAATAAGGTTTGAATTTATGTGGGGCTGCTGGAGTTGTGCCTGTCGCCCTCAGCAGGGCGGGCAGGGAGCGGCCAAGGCCTGCTGCGGCCCGCCAGCGCTGACGGGTGTCCCCCGCCTCGGACAGCGCCTGCTGCCGCAGTGAAGCAACTGCAGAACCGCGGGCTGTTATCCAATTACTCTGACATTTCACTGTTCTTTGCCGTTAACCGGATTAAGTTCATTGTAAAAAGATTAGCCATGGAAAAGCTGAGCGTACCGGAGCGAGGCGCCCGCGCCGCTCGGGCCGGGGCGGGGACACACGGCTCCATGGAGTAACTCAGGGTATTGAGGGTGCGTGACACTGTGATGGAAATGTTGTGCATCCTGGAGATGGGTTTTCTAATAAATAGCTTAGGTCAGTGCAGAAGTGTTTCTCTGACTGTTTTCTCTTTATAATTGCTGCCTGTTGCCATCTATACTAGTTAATGTCCATTTTCGAGAGTAAACAAAATATACCAAATTTTTACGTATTTTAAATGTTGGAATCCATTTTGCTTATCACAGGGGTGAGATGCTGTGTCTTCTCTCTGAAAGATCTGTTTTTAAAAATACTAGATTGAAATCATTTCAATTAATTACTTCACAGTAGATCTGATTCTTACATAACGCAGTTTATCACTTGTATTTTTTGTCCTTCATTTCTTTCTTTCTTCTTGCTTTCCAGTTTGGATCACCATAAACATCATGAGTGATGGTTGTTATTAACCAGTCAGACTGTGCAGATTTCCATTTCCAGCCTTACACTTCACTCACATTAACCACACTGTCACTAAATACATTTCACTTTGATTATTATGCTCTTCCATGCATGATGGATCTTGGTGTGTTTTCTCTGCACAAAATCCAACATTTTGGTGGCTACCGAAGAACTGCTTTCTCTACTGAAGTACAGGAACTGCAACAACAGCAAGAAAAAAAAGTGGCTTGTCAGAGTTGAGAAAGGGAAACAGTTATTGAAATTGTTTTGAAACTATTCTGCTTGTCTCTTTCCTTCCAATTTGTGACCCTGTTGAAGTCAATGGGATCTTTGCCACAGCATTAAAGTAGGGTGTAATGGGACGTTGCTAGAGTCACTGCCATGGCTTTTCCCCTGCCCTTCCTAAACTGGTTTTCCTCCTTTTTTAATTTTTTTTTTCTTCAGTGAAAGCCAGCATAATAATTATCTGGAGCATCTTTAGTGAGTGTAATTATAGTATCTTTTCTCATATGTAACATATGAGGAAAAAAGCCCATACACTAAAACATGAAAGCAATTTATTTTAGTTCTGCATAAGACTTACTATTCTGTAGGCAATACTAGATGTTTTTTAAATTGCTTTGTTTCAGCATCTCATAAAATAAGTAATATACTTTGAAAAAAAAAAAACAAACCCAAACCCAAACAAAACCAAAAAGGTGAATAGCAGCACATGAGATTTTGTGCATGTATCAGACCCACGGTTGCCAGCCAGCAACCTCCCTTCCAGACCTGTGCTGTACCTGGCTTCAGTGCAAAACAGTGTTACTTGGATGTGAAGTCTGGCTGGGGAGAAAATTTAATTGTCTTAGAGACTTCCTTGATGGTAGTGTTTCGATTTGATTCACTAGCAAAACTGGCTTGTAAGCTTTGTTTTCTGTGAAATTCAGACATTTCCAAGTCTTTTATTTTACATAATTTTGGGGGAAATTTCTGAATAGGTTTTAAAAGTGCTGCAACACTTAGTTGTTTAATTGAACAGTTTGCCAAAATGATGCCATTCCTGTTGTCCCTGGTGTGAGTTTTTTTTTTTTGTTTGGTGGTTCTTTTAAAATAAGAAGCTTATCCCATTATGACAATCTCAGATCTATTGCATTTCAGTTTTCCAATTCCTGTTATGAAGATGGGTTTCAAGCTTAACTAAGCATAACCTTTTAGAGTTTCTAAATGGGACTATAGTTCAGTAGCTCAAATTTTGGAACTTACAAAATTTACTGTGAAAACTGCAGCTCTTATGGCAAGTAAGGCAAATTCATTTCCTGATCAAAGCGAGTCAGCACTGAATTTATACATATGTCTTCTTTTTACTAGGTGAATTGCTAAAGGGCTGAAGCTACTTCCTTTTAATTGCTGTAGTAGAATAGGCATAGGAAACAAGACATGCTTTTTGTTGAAGCTTTCCCAGATTCAGCACCTAATTTTCCTTTAAAGTATAGAGCTTAAGCTGTTCTTTTTTTTCCAGTTTGTGGAAAATTACCCTAAATTAAAGCAGATTTTGACAAATTCCTCTTCGCAGTGCCAACCAATGGCTAATAACTGCAGCCTATTCTGAGCAGGTTACACTTGACCCTTTTGTAACTTTTTTCTGCCTTTCTCCCTACCTTTCTTTTGCCATCATCTCATGATTTTACAGGTCCTGTCTTCCCCATTTCCTAATTATGCCCGTGGAACTTGATCATTATATGAGTAATTGGAGTTCTGATACAGGCTTCCAGCGTGCATTACAATGTAATAAGAAATGTAGACACTTCTGGTCTAAGTGGAAGTGACAGATCAGAGCTTACAAATTACATTCATTCACTTAAGAACCGCCTGGGACCTCTAAATTGATCACATGTGTTGTATGGATTATGTAATATTAATTAGAGTGGTATCCAATAGTGCAGCTGTGGTCCTTTGATGCTTCTATTAAATCTCTGTTTTCAGGGGGTTGTAATTCAGTTCTGCAAGTCTTTTATTTCAAGGGAGGAAAACTTGAAGTATAATTCTATCTTCAGTGAAACTGGGAAGGGCTAGCACAGGTATATGTAAATTTAAGAAGGAATCAAAGAAAAACAGTATTCGGGAGGTCTCAGAATTCCAGGTACTGTTGCACCCATCCTCAACTTATTCATCTTTGCAATGAACACGTTTCATCTCCAAACTAAGTATTTTCTGTTTTAATTTAAAGTAATAATGTGCTTTATTGCCCTGCTGCTGTAGCATTATTTTTTTTTACATAAGCTGGTGGTACTTTTGTGTTTCTTGAAGTATCTTGACAATTTTTACTCTATTTATCGCATATTAGTGTAACAGTATTTGTGATTGATGTATGTGTACAGGAGATTTAAACTAAGGCATAGGAGGTACACTGTTTGTCCAAGGCAACATTAAAAAAAGTTAAATCTTTAAGAATATGGTCACACCTTCCTGATTGCTTTGCTCAGTCTTCTTAACTTCAACTTTTCAGTGGTATTGACCTGATATTAAAATATTTTTATGAGGATATGAACATGATCTAATTACTTTGTGCAATATTTTCAGTTGCTCCTAGGCTGGATGCTTATACTGAACCATATATGATGTTAATGTTTTGAAGTTAATTAGAATTACTCACAAAATTTGCTCTAAAAGTTAATTTCTGCTAAAACTCAGAAGCAACCTTTTAGGGCTGGTTTAATTTACAGTATGTGTGGTATATCTTCTGATTTCACACCTTTAATCTCCAGTCTGAAACTAATCCTGAATAGTCATAAAACAAAGAAACTAAAGCACAGTGTTCACTTTCTACAAATAATATTATGAATTCAAAAATGGTACTAGGGCTCTGTAGGGTGACTGGGTGTTGATGATTTCATCTGCAGTGTGACTGATACTGTAGTACATTCATGTATGCGACCTTTTTCCTTTCATGTGTAACTTCCAGTTCACAACACCACCGCAGCACATCAGGCAGGGCGCTCGCAGCACTTCCTAGGCCGTTGGAGTAGCAAGACTGGAGAGTATAGTCTTACAATGTGATTGATTTGCACTGTGTTGCTCAGACACTGCGTGCAAACCTCATTATCTAAGGCTTGCATGAATGCTTTTTATATATTAAGACGCTTCCTATTTTAGAATGTAGTGATAACAGTCTGTCATTATGGAGCTATTTGGGATTCCTTGTATTTTTTCTTCTCAAAACATACATTAATATTCATGTTGAAATTACATGTCTCCTGTTGTTGCCTGTTTTAAAGGAGCACTGGTCCACTTTCTTTCTTGTCCTCTGGCATTTTTATTCAATGCAATGTTTGATCTGAAGTTTATAACAATTTCTTATAAAGCAGTTCTTCTCCTAGTTGCTTTCAGTGTCTTTCAATCCCAAAGAGCTGCACTGTAGATTTGAAGCCCACGTGCACACTGAATTTCTCCCATGTGTAGAAGTTATTTCCTCAAAGCAGTGATGTTGAAGTTTGCAAAAGCATTGCAAAGCAAGGTTCAAAACCATCAGTACCAGTCTCACTCTAGTGACATGAAAATGAGTCTTTTTTTTCCCGTTTATGTGCTGCTCTGGTTTTCAGTATATACAATACAGTTTCAGCATCTACAATATCATGACAAATGCTATTTAATTCTTTCTTTTAAATAAAGAGAGAGAGAAAGGTAAAAGTTTTCTACTGGGATCACTTAAGTTTCATCATATTCAGAGATATGTGGCCACAGGATATCAGAGATATTATGTTATAGTTGATTATTAATCATATTTCTTGTTAGCTGCAAAATAAAAAATACACATGAATATATATGCCTTTTTATAGGGGTTTTTTGTTGCTTGTGAGACCTGGGTTTATCCATTTTGCATGTATTTGTCAGTCTTTGTAGTTGATACAGAAAACTCAGTTTGTTTTAATCTTTTGGAGAAGGTAAAAGATTATCCTCGTGTTAAAGGAGCTCCTTGATTCTGAAGTGTGAATTGGATCACCTGCACATTAATTAAATTAAATGCATTAAATAAATTTTAGCTGTATCACAAAAAGTCATTAGAAGTAGAAGGAGTTCTTACCATCCTTCACCCTTCATATTTTTCTGCATTTATTTTGGCTTGGTTGTATTTGGAATATGAACAGACACCATCTTCAGCTTTTAGAAAGGAACTTTTTTAAAAAACACCCCCTTTGAAAATGCTTTTAAAAAAAGAAATTTAAAATTCTACAGTATTATTGTTGCCAATAGGCAAATATCACTTCTACAGGTGAACATAAAGTATTTCCTTATGCTTATTCAAGCGGGCAGTGTTTCCAGGAGTGTTTTTGTTCAAGGATGTGCTTAATAGATTTTATTTAATGGAGTCACTACAGCTCGCTGCTTACCCAGCCAGCTGAGAGTCTCACTTCTGTTTGTTATGTCCTGAATAGAAAATGTGCATTTTAGTATTTCTTTTATAATCCTCTCTTCTGAAAACCAGATAGTAGCTTTTATTATTCATCAAATAAATTGTAAAATGCACTCTTGGATAACAGTATTTAAAAGTCTTTGAGACTGTGGATTACAAGTTGTTCAGAGCAGGATTTTTTTCCCTCAATACCAGCACATGGGTTTGTGCTTGTTTAAATGCCAGGCTGTTGTTAGAAGACAGCTACAGGTTGTTGGTTACTTCTGCTTCTAAGCCTGCCTCCTCCATCCCCACCACAAGGCATACCATTTTCTGGCAGGTTTGTGCCATGCAATCTTACTGCTGTAGTCCAATGTCTGTATTATAGGATGAAGGGGAATGTCACAGCCCTACTGCTGGATGAGTTGCAGATGGGTACAGATTTAAGCCTGGAGGGAAACTTGCTTTGCTTCTCCCTGGCCCTTCCCAGGCCAGCAAGACTGCAAGGAAGAGGTGGTCATCCTTAGGAGATACTGGTGCAGAAATTCAACTCTTGTGATCAGTTAATTCCCTGTCAACTTTTGGGTAAACTTTCCATCTCCATGAGGAATTTTCAGTTCCATAAGAACTTTTTAAAAGCTATGGGGTGGACAAGCTGAAAGGCAGCATTTTGCAGCTATTGGGATGATGTGTGATCTGTAAATGTGTGTGGAAGAGACTTTTTCCCCAGGTGAAAGTGCAGTAGGTTAATATATGCGTGGACTGACACACAGAGCTTGTCTTCTGTTGAATTAAACTAGGACTCAGTAGTTGTTCCAAAGAACTGTGTGTAGACAGCTGTGGAGTAACTTGAGGTTGTTCTATCTCAGTATTCTCTGGCTGATTTCTCAATTTGCCCTAGGGAAATTGAAACTCCTTGTCTAAAAGCTACTGGCCCTATGGCAAACCCCTTCAATACAGGTCTAAATATTCTTTGCATTTGTGAGTCCAGCCCTTTTTTTTGAACCTTTTGCTTTGAATGAGAAAAATAAAGGACTTTTATAGGGAAAAAAGGACTCGGGCTTAGAGCAACCTGCTCTAGTGGAAGGTGTCCCTGCCCATGGCAGGGCAGGTAGAACTGAATGATCTTTAAGGTCCCTTCCAACCCAAACCATTCTAAGATTTGATTCTATGAAGAAAGGCTTTAGTGAGCAGATGGTCCTACCTGATGTGGCACTTGACTTCACAGATTCCCAGCATTATATCACTGCAGTATTTTGCATTAAAATATTATGTGCTGGTTTTCTGTAACTTTTCTCTCAATTTATGCATATCTGAAGCACCTATAATTTTGTATATTTGAAATCCTTCTTTGTCTTTGTGGGTTTGTGTGTTTGGTTTTTGTTTGTTTGTTGTTGGTGGTTTTCCTCTTCATAATTAATGAAGCATTTTTCTGTTAATCTCTTCCCTACATTTCCAAGTAATGAGTGAGGAATATGCCTGTTTCCAGAACAGACATTACTGTCTGTAATTTCAGTGTCACCCAGTCCCTGCCAGCAGGTATCATTGCAGGCTGCCCAGCCTCAGCTGGCCCTATGGGGGTTACTTTCTGGGGAGTCATTAAAGTGTGTTCTAAAATGTTCTGTCTCACTCCATTGCTGGTTTTGTTGCAGGTCTTAAAGCAGCTTTGCCATAAAACCTAGTGAATACGTGCGTGTTTTAATCATCTGGCTTAATAGGGTGGCTCTTGTATTAAATACACTGCTTGGCTGAATGTTTGAACCATATTGTACTGCTGGAAAATCCATCTCTAATGAGATTTCACTGGCAGTTAGCAGAGTGATAGAAAGAAGTGAAGTTAAAGTGCAGTTTAGCAATCTGCTGTTTGTATGAAATCAAAACTTTTTGGGACAGTAAAGACTTTCAACTGGAAATGCTGAAGGCAAAGAAATGAATCAAGTAATCTTTTGTTACCAAGAATTTTATCCTTTTTGGTATCTCAGCAGTTTCATTTTCAGAAAACTTTTCCTTTATTCCTATGCACTGAATTAAGGCATTCCATGATTTTTCTGTATGAGGGTCTTCGGGGCTATTTTTGGCAGAGGAAGTATGCTGACTGTGAGGTGTCAATGGGATTTGCACTCACCTGCTTTGTAGAGATCTTCCTTCAAAATCACATATTTTGAAGGATCCCAGAAGCATCTCAGTATTTTAGGAGACACATCTTTATTTGACTTAAAATAACAAGGAAAACTTGATAGATTTGGTCAAGACTAAGACTTCTTTGAGATATTAGTTTGTATTTTTATACCAACACCTTTCATTCAGTATGGTTTTAAACTTTGTGCATATTGTGAATAATGCTCCATTGTCCAGCGTAGATGTAATACCATGATTTTAGTTCTTAAGCTTTAGATGATTTTTGGAGAATGATATAAACAAGTAATCTTTTGTCCCCCTCCCTAAAGGCATTAAAGAGTAAAGAAAACAATAGCAATGCTATTATGTATGATAAATAGTTGAGGCAACACTATTAAATAACTAGAGCACTGGTACTTAATAAACAAGCTACAGTGATTTTAATATGATAAAGCAAGCAATTTCATTGATATTTATTTGCTTTTCCCACTGTAACACTTTGAGGTTTTAATCCAGGAGTTCCTAGGCTGCAGATCATGTTTTAATGTGTAATGTGTGTAATAATACCATTTGTTTTGCTGTCTTATGTTCAGGGTCAGTTGAAATGTTTGCAAGTTTCTCAGCCTGTTCTTGTACCTCCAGCTAACTGTCTGACACTGCCATTAGTTATTTCTCTCCTCTTGTTAAGCATGCTGGAAACGCGGTGCAGGTGATTGAGTGGTGCAGCCCCTGGTGAATATCAAATTAGTTCCAATACAGTAATAAACCCTTTCTGGTGATTTTTGTAAGCCAGTTGTGCTGATACGGTGAAAGCCTGACTTGTATCTTCAGCCTTTCCCTGTGAGCGTTTCCTGTAGCTCATATACAGTGTTTGCCTTAGTCAGTGAGGATAGTCAGTGCTGTATCGACAACTCTCTTTTGAAGCCGTGTCTAAACTCCTTGCTCATACTAATCCTTCTCAGTCGATAATACTCAGATGAATAGCAAAAAAAGAGACCAGTGGTGATGATTTCCAATGTTGTTCACTTGGCTCCTGATAGAGCTTATCATTTTCTTTTCTGTGCTCCTCCTGGCACTGTATCAAGTATCAAGCTCTGTCTTTTCACTTCCCTGAAACGGGAGTACCTAAGCCCAGCATTGCTCCAAGGTGAGCTGGATTCCCCTACTGACAAATCCTGTCCATTCTGAGCACTACTATTTACCTGACAGACTCCTAGTGTCCAGAGAGCTAAAAAATGTCTGAGATACTGGCAAGTACTAAACTGAATGTGTCTTCTGCTTGACCAGAATCTTTTATTTGGTAGCATTGTGTAAATTATTTATTCAGATGCTCTACATGAAAATGAAATAGATTCCATAATCTTGCAGGAGAACATGTCGTTCATGTAGCTGCAAAATAATACAATTATATTCTTTTATAATTTTTGATGTGAAACTCCAGTTTCTGTTAAACATGTCAGTCATACATAGTAATGTTACACTCTCAACAGCTCTATGGAAAAAAAGCTTTGTGAGCTGAGTGATGTTCACTTGACAGAGCTGATACCAGCTTCCTTGGGTTGGCCATGCATTCCTGTGTACGGTTGTCAGCAAACATCAGTTTGGCACTATAGTGACTGTTAGTCACCAGCTGTGTTCAGGCATTTGAAACTACTTGAGAATTAGACTTCATTTTAGCAAACTTTTCAGGCTAGTTCATCCTTTAAAGCAAAAGCCAAGCGGCTAGGGCACTAATGTGGGGAGTGGGACGTGCACATCAGAGCTCCCTTTGAGTGGAGTGAGTTTTAAAGCACATCTACCACCACGAAGGGAAGTACCTTGCTATGAAATGACTGGCAGTCATTCTCCTTGGAGGCGCTGCTCCATCCTATGTGAATATTCAGATACACTTTAGCAATTTCTCATCATGTAATACTCGCTAAAGATACATCCTAATCAAACTCCTAGTTTTCTTTGTTCCCGGAGCAAGAGTGAGATGAAGACTTTAAATGTTATGTATCAGCGTAAGTGGACACAAATCCATCTTTTTTCCTACATGCACTTGTGTCACATAGAAGTACTTAAAATTACAGAGATGCTGAAACAGGCCTGTGATAATGAATGGGTTTGCTCTTTTCATCTTTAACATTAGGCAGAATCAAGTTGAGTGGAAGGGAGTGATATTGCTGAAGAATTATGTGGCAGTTGCAGAATGATGTTTGGCGTCCTCTTCTACCCTTTGCAATATTGCTAAATAGTAGGAAAAGTTCTTCAGCTGTGGGTGTTGGGAAGACAGACTGTTTATTGGAACACTGTGGAAATACACTTTCCACCAGGCTTTAGTTAAGCTGCATTTGTTAATCAACTAACAAATACTGCTTATTAACTCGGCTGCTAATTATAGTGTTTATATTAAATAATAAAAATTACTATTTATACTAGAGTAAATATAAGATGGAAGTCTTCCTCTTGAAAGGCATTGTCTTTTGTAAGCAGGGATCTCCCTGTTTATCCAAGTCAAAAGGGTATTGCAGACTCTTCTGGTAGGATGAAATCCAGGCTCCTTGGGTATGTGAGAACTTAGACTAAAAGTGAATTCTCCAAATCCTTCCTCCTTTTTAAAACCCAAGTATAGGATTGCTGAAACAGCTGAGCTTTCGCTATAATCTACACTTCAGCTTTAAGCATCATCAGTTAAAGTAGTTAAGATTAGAAGGATTCAACTCTGAGTAAGACAAGCTGTGCAGACTCTGAACTCTTGCTTGTATCTCCAGTTGTCCAGTTTAAGGAATATTAAGAGTACTTCATGGACTCCCATGAAATAAATGTGTGTAGTTGTGCTGACTACTCTTTGCCTTCTTTTTCTGAGATTTTTTGAGAGATTCCCTGTGAGGGTGCTGAGGCGCTGGCACAGGGTGCCCAGAGAAGCTGTGGCTGCCCCATCCCTGGCAGTGTT
>JANHGB010011482.1:0-35796 GCA_026283785.1 Coracopsis vasa | reverse complement strand
AAAAGAAAAGAAAAGAAAAAAAAGAAAAGAAAAGAAAAGAAAAGAAAAGAAAAGAAAAGAAAAGAAAAGAAAAGAAAAGAAAGGAAAAGAGAAAGGAAAAGAAAAGAAAGAAAAGAAAAAAAAGAAAAGAAAAGAAAAGAAAAGAAAAGAAAAAGAAAAAGAAAAAACAAAAAAAGAAAAGAAAAAAGAAAAGAAAAAAGAAAAGATCAGGAAAAAATCCCAGAAGTGCAACTGCAACAATATTAAATTAGGAAAAAAAAAAAATCACATTCGATTTCCAACGTGATGTTGATCACTGAGTAATTTAGGACATTATCAAAATTCTTCTTCCAACAGGAAAAGCCTTCTGGTGCCCTGAGTAATGCTTCTGGTATCCTCTGAGGTACACAGTGGCACAGACGAGAGAAGGACTAGTAGATGCTTCTATGTATCACCTACTGCCCATAGTACTGTCATAGCAAGTGAAAACTCAGGGTTTGCATCCTTTGGAGAAACAGGGGATCAAAAACCATAACTACCTTTTTGAGGGGGGAGAGGGGCTAGGGGAATGTTCTATACTTTGTAAGGATTCAGCTGCAGACCTTTGTTATATGCAGAGCCTGGATGATTAATTCCAGGCCTCAGAATAACATTTTTAATTTTGTGAAGGGAATGTGTTTCCTCTCTTGTGGCATCTCAACAGCCTGACTTCCCAACGGCAAGAATGGCTTGCCCTCTGGTGCCTAGTTTGTTTTGAACTATGGTTTCCACAGAAAGAGAAAGAGTTGAAGAAATATTAACAGAACTAAAGATCTTTCCTTAGCGACCAGGAACACGGTGAACCGGGAGGGCAAACAGGGCGGGTCGAGGCAGTTTGCACGGCAGTTTGTGCGGGCAGGCGAGAGGGATGGTGAGCACTCGCCTTATGACCAGGGCCCGGTGTGGGAGCTGTGCTCTGGCTGCCCCGGCAGTCGCCAGCGTAGGCACCCAGACAGAGCCGATGAGAGGGGAGGCTGCAGCGCGGAGCTCAGAGTGTAGAGAGTGCCTGCACTGGTCTGGTGAGGCGAGGGTGCACAATGGGCGGGGCTGCACTCGGTGCTCACTAGTGGAGGTCGTCCTGCAGCAGGGGCTGAGCTGCGGGACGCTATCAATAGGCTGAAAGGTGTCAGGGAAGCTGAGAGGAAGCAGCACAGCTTGCTCCAGGCCCAAACTGTGCAGGGGCCTCAAGCATCCTCTGTAGCTTATGGAGGAAAGAAGGAGGCCGCTAACCCAGGAAGCTGGGAAATAGTCACAAAAAAAAAACCAACAAAAAAAGGACGAAAAGGACAATAAAAAGCAAGGGGCTTCCTCCTAAATCTGTTGTCACCACCCAGAACTGCTTTGCAGTTCTCCAGGGGCCTAATGAGGAAACACACTCCTCGCAACATGAACAACCGGCTGATGCACTGCTAAACAAGATCTCTAGTGGTGCTGCGAGGAAAAAGTGGCGGGTCATAGTAGTAGGGGACTCTGAAAGGAACAGAGGCACCCATCTGTCGGCCTGACCCACTCTCAAGGGAGGTGTGTTGCCTACCAGGGGCACGGATCAGGGATGTTGCAGAGAGGCTGCCTGGTCTAGTAAGTCACACTGACTGTTACCCACTTCTAGTGATCCATGTGGGTGCTAGTGATATAGACAGCAGTAGCCTGAAGAACATAAAGAAGGACTACAGAGCCCTGGGAGAGGTGGGTTGGGGCTCTGGAGCACAGATAATCTTTTCGTCAATTCTTCAGGATAAAGGGGAGGACCTTAAAAAGGCTAGGAGGATTGGCCAGGTTAATAAATGGTTAGAACAGTGGTGCTATAGTCAGGGGTTTGGGTATCTAGAACATGGAACTCAATTTAGGAAGCCAGGTCTAGTGGGGGCTGGTGGAGCTGGTCTGACAAGTGGAAGAGTGGTTTTGGTAGGAGGATTGCCAGACTGGTCAAGGAAGCTTTAAACTAGATGTATTGGGGGAGGGGGGCGTCATTCCATCCCAACACTCCCAGTCAGTTGCCAGCACCTATATAATAAATGCTCGGAGCAATGTAGAGATATTCCAGCTGCTCCAGCCAATGAGCTGGCTTCATTTGGAGCTCGGCTCAGATGCCTCTATACAAACACCCGTAGTATGGGGAACAAACAAGAGGAATTAGAGATGTGTGCACGTCTATGGGGGTATGGTATAATAGGCATCACAGAAACATGGTGGGATGGCTCCTATGACTGGAGTGTTGGAATGGAAGGTTACAAGCTCTTTAGAAAAGACAGGCCTGGCAGACAGGGAAGGGGAGCTGCTTTTATATTAGGGATAAGCTGGAGAGTATGGAGCTCTGTCTGGGGACAGGACATAGTCAACAGAGAGTTTGTGGGTAAGGGTTTAAGGGACAACAGTGGTGGGAGACATTACTGCAGGGTTTTTCCTCTTACCGCTGGTGGCACCTAGTCCTCTGATGACCTGTTATCACATAACATTTTACTCCAGTTTCACACAAGTGTAAATAACCACATAAGTTTGTTGTGAACCACATCCATGGTATTTCATTCATATAAGCAGCATTCTGATGCTCCACAGCATCCTGCCCCTTGAGAATTCAAAGCTGCCCATAGAAGTAAGCATGCAACATAGAAGTTCATTTATCTACAGGAAGGAAATATTTGCCTGTTCCACTAGAATAACCGATAAACATGTTTTTCAGAGTTTGTGTGATGTGTCCTATTACTCATCTTTTTGATTACCTTCTTCTATGTTTTCATATCAATTCCAAACTCTTCTATTCCACTCTACCTTTTTTCTCTAAAGACTGCAATAATTTCTGGGACAAGTGGCCATATTAAATTCATACGCTTTTCCAAATCTTACCATATCCTGCAATCAGACACATTATAGGTCACTCAAGGTGAGTCAGAAAATAGAAATTTCCGTGGAGTTGTTTACATATGTATGTATACAAATGAGAAATACAGAACGCAGTGTCAAAAAAGCAAGAAAATGCAATCAAGAATTTATATTAAAATTACCATTCAAGTGGAAAAAAGCTCCTGTAAAACAATGAAGTCACCCTGCATCTGTCAGCTAAGAACAAAAGTCAGTGTGATTACCACTAATATTACATGTAGAAAAGTGGCATCTATACATGCAACAACAATTTTTTTTAGAGCACTATTTGGTGGCATTGAAAAGAGCAATACTTCCCTCTTCCTTTGCCTTTCTCCTTGAAGGTACTTTCTTTTTATGAGGAAGTGCAATGTGAATTGGAACAGATACAAGCACTGGGTTTGATTCAATTATTTCCTGATTTTGCTTTTAGGGCATGACCTGTAATCCTATAATGTTCTGCATGCCTATAAGTTTAAATTTTTAACCAGAGCAACCGTGATATCTACTTTAGGTCCCAGTGCTCTTTGATCATTTTTATTTATACACTCCATGTTACTGAGTAACTCACTGTGGCACCACCTGCATCCTTGTGTTTTGCTGCCATGAAAATACGGAATAAATAAACAAAAAGAATATGGTTCAACAAACTCCAAATATATTGTTTAATACTCTAGGGTTAAATAATAGGAAGAATATCAACATAGAAGAGACATAGACAAAAGCAAAGTAAAGATTTCTGCAACTAAGTCACCTGTGCTCCTGATTTCCCTGTGTCCTTTTACCTGCACAGATACACACATATGCACATAGTCGAGCCACTGTGCTGGGAATTCAGCAATGCTTACTCCAAAAGCATGAAAAATGAACAGAGCAGCACTTTCTCCAAGGACAGAGATGAAGAGGGAGGAATAGGACTGCAACCAAAATGCATGGTTAATCAGAGCTACTGTCCATTCAGAACTGTTGCTCTCAATGTGTTTCCACTGCACAAGGCAGTGTAGCAGAGAGACAGCAAAGCTGAAAGTCAGCTTCTTACTTCTAATCCAACTGCAGCAGTTTGGAGCTTGGAATGGTCTAATTTGTCTTGCTTTTAATAACAAGAGAAAATGTTCCAGCTAAGACCCAGAAAACAGTTTGAAGAACAGTCCCATTCTTCTCAGCTAACTCTTTAGGGACTATTCTAGGGTCAGCTCCTGTGATAACATTTGTTTGGCATATACTGACTGAGAGCAAAACCAGTAGCTGAGATAGCTTAACTGTGCTTGGGATGTAAAAACTTCAAGAACAAATGTCAAATTAAAAAAAAAGCAAAACTAAATGCTAAAAAAAACCCCTCCACCCTGAAAAAAAACAAACCCAAAAAACCCAACACAGCAACAACAAAAAAACTCAACAAAACCAAAAGCCACAAAACCAAACAAAAAAATCAACCACCCAACCAACCAACCACGACCAAATAAAAGGTGGGGGGGGGTGGGTGAAGAAAAAGAAGTACCAGGGTTACACTGATCACTTAGTTTTGGAGAAGAAACAAGAATTTGTTATGCCCTGTGAATACTTTTATGGAAATTTAGGAAGGAGCTAACTCTCTCATTTTGGATTAAGAGAAGACTGAAATTTTTCTAATTTCATAATCTGTTGTTTTCCTTAGAAATCTTAATATAAATATTTTTAATTGAGAGTAATGTTTATTTGAGGACTGTTTCTAGTAAATTGCAGGTCTTGTGTCAGTTAAACAGTGGAGCAGCCTCCATATGATGGAAAGGTCTTTTGAATGGTTAGATCCTTTTTAAACATTGAGTAGTTTTGTCTAAATAAATATTCCCAGTAGTAAATAACACTGCTCTACAACACATCTGCAAAATCTAGTCATTCTTTTTCCCTCACAGGCTTTCCATTGTGCTTAGGTGTGTGCTGCCAGTTTACTGTGCACAAACACTTGGTGAGAACAAAATTTATATCAGTATACTAATCTGACCTCTTGATCTAAACTGACTAGACCCTGGGGTTTTGAGGTTAAGGATGTTTGAATTAATGGCATCCGTGGCAGAGTTCAGGAACTTCAACAATTAAAATTTTCAGAAACATTCCACCAACATTTTACTACCATAAATCAAAGCAATTCAAACTTTTAATAGTACTGATAGGATTTTCAGGTACATCTGAGGAACTAATCTCCCATATCCCTTTGGCACTCAGATGGATCTCTTTTTCCTAAAATCCTGTCTATATTGTCTTGCCCATGACTCTTAACATTTGTGATTTTGAAGGAACTTAATGGATTTCCAGGGCAGAAGGATACAAACACATCTACTGGGAACTTCTGTATGACCCATGCCATAGAGCTTCATCCATTTATTGATCTCTGTCCTGGTTTAAACCCAGCTGGCAACTATTAACTCTCAAATTTACCAGCAAAAATTAACTATCTCAGCTGAAACCAGGACACTCTCTAAGCATAATACTCATATTTAACAAATGTATGGCTGTCTACTATGTGTGAGAAGATATTGAATGATGAAAATGGCACCTTTCCTAGACAGTGTATTTAGGTAGTGAATTTTCATTACTTTATCACTGTTTGCTTAAAACAAAATTTTTTTGTGTTGAAATTTAAGCTAGACTAGCTTTAATTTCCAGAGGCTTCCAACAGTGATTTTTCTATGAGATAAAAGACATCCATTTTAGAATTTTATCCTCATGAAAGCCATCTACACTAGATATAGATATATAATGCTAGTAATGTGTTCTTCCTTTTGATAAAAAACACAAACAAAACCTCTCACTCTGAGGCATTTTTACTCCAGGTGCTATATCACTTCTGTTGCTCTTCTAAGCTTTCTTCATACCTTTCTTCAAACTATAGGCACCAAAGATGAAGAAACTCTTCTAGTATCGGACTTGACAGTGTCACATATGGAAAAACACCTCTCTACTAAGAAATGCTTCTCTTAAATTGGATTTAAATCCAATAATTGACTAGGAAGACTTTTACCCCCTTACTATGCAAATGAAAAGGAATTCAGTCTGTAAGAAATAGGAAGTTTGTTAGCTGGCATAAGTAAAATTAATTATAAGAGGTAATAAAGATTGTGGTTCACCTTTATACCAAGAAAGCATTTAGCTTGTCTTCTGGGCTAATAAACATTGTCCTGCTATGTGTGTAGATAACACACCAATGTTGTTACGACACTAAGAATCTTGATTCTTGCATGATTAGCTTACAGAAGCATGACAACCATGGTAATGTTGTCAGTGCTGCTGTAATGTGTCCTTATCAGTGCTTAGAATATCTCCAAAATAAAGGAAGGTACATGACCATGTATGGCTTTTCTGTGAATATATTAATAGATTAATTAAAATACAATTTTGAGGGGTGTTTCTTTGGAGCTTTTACTCAAAGATAAGATCTATGGTATCTGCCACGTATTATGTTGCTGCCAAATCATTAATATGTGGAAAGAAATTACTGCTAGGTTTTGTTCTAATGAAAGAACTCTCCAGATTTTAGCAGTACGTGACAGTTAATTCACATCTTGTCTAGTTTCTGCTGTGCAAATGTTCAACACCCCAGGAATAACTTCAAATATCAAGTGACTACTCATAAGGACAAGCTTATAAAAGGAACAGGTGTATAAGTGGCCATTCCTCTATGTGGCAGTCAACAGTAAGGATTTCATTAGCTTGATTTAACTCAGCCTCCTACAGGCAGCTCATGTTGAGTTGTTTTAGTTCTGTTATGAACTCCAGATTTTTCTTTTTCCACAATCATAGTTTTCTAGGATACTGTCACAAATGCTAGAGATGTAGACTCTGGTTCAGAGTGTCTGTAACCTTGTTTCTTTAGCTACATTAGAACTCATTAAATTACAGGATCTGATGCAGTCAACAGTTTCAATAGCTTGGAATGAACACCTAGCCACCATTAAATGATACTCTACAAGTCCATTCACCATTTGAAAAACAGTGATTTGATATTTATTTCCAGACCACTAAGAGGAATATTGAACAGGGTCAGATCTCTTACTAATGACTGCAAAACAGTGCTAGCAACATTCCTGTAGAGATGGTTCCCCTTCGGCAACTACTTTGAGAACAGTTAGCTAGTGCTTAATCCATTTAACACAAGCCTTATTTGTCTTATGGAAAGTTAATTTTTACATTGGAAAATCCATGATAAAAAGTCAAATTACTTACAGAAGACTTAAGTATCTTAAGTCCATACGTCAAGCAGGAAAACAGCAGTAAACTGGTGAAACTCCAATGCTTTAGAAAACAGAATACTACAGAATTAACATTTTTCAACAAGAGACCTGCTTAATTCTAAAATTGTGGAAATAAGCATTAATGGGCAGTATAGATTTAGTTGAACGCAGTTTTCATGTTTTGTTGTGACAGAAATCCATAAGGGATCACTGTGATTCAATTATAATTTCCTTCCTTCAGTTTTATAAAGCTTCTGAGGCTGAAAAAAGGGTCTGCCAATGAAAAATCTTCATACCCTTTCCCTGGTTGCATGTGTTATCTATGTGTGAAAATAAAAGTATGAAAAAAAAGATTAAATCAATACATTGGAAATGAACCTGAGAAACCTAAGTCTTGGAAATTGTTTGATACTTTACTAGGAAAATCTGACCTTCCCAGTGAATTCAGCTTTTTAAATCTATCTCATTAGGGGTTTATGGGGTTTATGGCTTGGTGTTGGTTGGTTGGGATTTATGGATTGGTGTTCACTTTCTCTAGCCTTTATGGTGTGACAATTAACTATTTGGTTAATCTTTTAGGAAAGAGATAAAGAGAAATCCTAAAATGAATCATCTTCTGAATCTTGTTCTTCAACTTACAAAAGGCATGGAAGTGATTAAATGTTAAAAGTCGGCAGAGGTGACTCCTATCCCCTAGTATTCATTATTTCAAGGTCTCCTAACACGCTCCGGAAAGCTTCTTAAAAGTAGATTTTGTGTGGTACTATTTCATATTATGTTACAATGCATAGTTTCAGGAATAGCTGTCAGGCATGAGTATGGTGACAAGGTGGAATAGTGACCCTGAGATATAGTCACATACATCCTAAGAAAGAACTTATCCAATTTAGTTAGAAGATTATCCCTGTCCACTTGGACCTCCAGATGCACAGTATTTAGAATTCGGTATGTAAGACAAAGAATGCATAGATTTAAATATAAAATAAGAAAAAAAAAATAAAAAAAAGATTCTCAAGTAAATATTTTGTGTCTGCAGTGAGTAACAGCCACGCCACTGAATGCTACCAGATTTTACCCAGGTAAAACGTGCATTTGCTGCTAGGTAGCATGATAATGTTTTTTATTTCCAGAAAGAGTGAAGATCAAAGGGAGCCAGGCTGGGCTAGTGAGCTTGGGTGGTAAAACTGTCAGTTGAAAGACATTTTCTGTTCACATCTATTACCACAGAAAGGCTGAGACTGTCTTGTAGTTACAGCTTCTAGAAAAGTGGAAAGTTGATACATTCCTGCATCATTGCTTTTCAACCCCGAGTCTGTTGTGCTGTCCTTAGGATACTCACTGATTCGGTTCTATCCATGGATTAGCACTTTAATCAAGGAAAAATGGAGAAACACATTTCACGGCATTTCAGATTCCAGTGTGGGGGCAGAAGATGAGCATTTGAACTGGGAGAAAGTGAGTGACTGACTACAAGCATAAGTAATTCTTGTGTCAAGGCTTTGACAAGTCGTTTGTTGGAAAACCAATTTACTGATTGCAGTCTACACTTAATAGATGTGCCATCCAGGGATGTGTCAACTCTCTTGCAGCATACCAATTAATGATAGTTACTGGTGGTGAAAGTAGCTCTTTTAATCTTATTTAAAAAGTGGAATACAATATAATTTCCTTTGTGGGAATGTCTGAATAAGTTTTATCTGCTGAAAAAAGAGCACCACCATATTTAAGCAAGCTATACAAAACCTGCCAGCCTCCTTCTGCTTTTTGACTAGCTATCTTTTGCTTTCTGATAGAGTTCACACTTCTAAATCAGATCGGTAGTGAAGCAGTTTTGGTACTTGTGTTTCTCCTAAATACTAGTAGTTGGTTTAAGTTAATAGAATTTTGCCTTGATAAACCTTAAAAAGTTTTACATGCAAATCAGAGAACCTTAAATAGGATGATACAGTCTATTAGATAGAGGCTTTTTCTTACTCTTCTTCATTTTTAATTGCATGCATGAAAACCAGATAGCATGGGTTAGATTTGATCTAGAATTTAGCCACCAACTTGCACTTGCTCAGTTGCTGCAAAAGCCTATGATTGGATCCTGTATAACCTTCCCAATATGATCATCTCAGTATGTGGAGTTGCTTAGATCTTGATTTTTCCCAGTTCCTTGGAGACCACATCTACAATACAAATCTTGGAACAGAAATTCTCCAACTCACTTTTGCTGTGATCTTTTACATAGGGTACTGTGCCAACAACTGCGGTCAAAACTTTAATGAGTAGATCACACCCTTGGTCTGGCTTGCAAGTATTTATTTTTCTTGTTAAGGCCGATGTTCAAGAGATTCAACATCTCTGTCCTTGGAGCTGTTCAAGATGTGACTAGATAAGGCTCTAAGCAACCTGATCTTAGGTTGCAAAGGATTAGACTACGTGGCCTGAGTATATAATTAGTAAAGTATTTGGAGGATACTTTGACCCATTAAATCACAAAAGTGGTGATTGGTATACTGTTTCTTTGAAGTTCTCTGTTCTTTTTCTTTGGTGAAATTATCCTTTTATTGAGGTCAATTAACTTTTTAACCAGGATTCACAAGGGCAGACAATCATAAAAACTTTTTTGAAACTGTTTCCTATAGAGCTGAAGTGTTTCTTCTGCTAATATGATTCCCACTAAGACAGATATGTAATACATTATTGGTCTTTAAAGACTATTAACATCTGTAAACTGGTGTTATGCAACACTCCCTCAAAGTCTGGAAACTTAAAAAAATAGAAACAAGTGCTAATTTCTGTAACCTTTCCTGATCAATCTACCCTTAAAACCCAGCAGTAACTTTTATTTGGTCGTCCTCATACAGTTTGACATTTCTCCCAATTTCTCTTCCACAAAGAACAGTTCAAGACCATGTATAGTGTTAAAAGATTCAGCTATCCACTAAGGGAGTTTATGAGACAAAGTGTGGGCTACTGGCTTGGCTATTCTGTAACAATTCTTCATTGCAGAAGTACAGCTGAAAATATCTAGATATTGTTATAATCACTGATGCTACATGAGAAGTGTTCTTACTGAGAAAGCAATAGCAGTGGAAATGGGCCTCTCAAACTACCTGGAGAACATGGGCCTTTGACATAATCCAGAAAGATAAATCATTAATTGTGTCAAGGGAGAAATAGGACACTCTTATTTGTTTTCTAATGTAAATTTTTTTGTTTGTTTTTTTATTCTACACTACATTTTTGATCAACCTTCATACATTACAACTGGTTTTGCTAAAAAAAAGAGGGAAGGAAGAATAAAACATGGATCAGCTTAAGCTTTTCAGCCATACTAATTATTTTGGGGGTTTGCAAGAACACATTTGCATCTCCCAAAGCATATTCTTCTGTGTCAATGTGTAATGGAAGTAATGATAGCATTTTCTAGAGTGAGCTTTTCAGGTTTGTGATTCTCTGAATAGATGTGAAACCCAAAATGATTTATTTTTCCCTTACAGTTATTATAAATGCAATAATGTCTTGATAAATTAAACAAAAAGTATACATGTACCGATTACAGCGGTAAGTTACATGAGTTGCTGTGTATGTGTTCCCAGTGGGTGGAGAGGGAAGATATTATTTGCTTTATAATTCAATATATATAATGTATATAATAGACATATACATATTTATAAACATATGAAACACATGCATATAGGCTTTTTTATGTTTTTATAAATATATATGTTACCTACTTCTGCAGACATCTACAGATATAATAATATATAATAATGTATTATGGCAATGTTTAAATCATAGAATATAATTTATATCATAATTTAATATATATTAAAATAGATTTTATAATAATTTATAAGATACATTAAACATTTTATACATATATGACATACACACACATATGTATATATGACTTCTGAAAGTCTGCAGTTCCTTTTTATAGTCTCCAAAACCAGTGAAGGTCATAAAAGGAAATTGCAGGTAACCAAAATACCCAGTAGCTCGAAGTCTGTAAGCTGCAACCGCATTGTGGAAATCTGTTATTCCAGAGGGCTTACTTGATGTTGCAAGAAGTCAGTGTATACTGAAGAGTGTACTGGATGTGGAAATGAACTAGGGAGCATAGGACTACAACTTTCCTCTGAAGAGCAGCGGTGTTTCAATTATCTCAAAATATTTTGAGAATGTCTGTAAGTAATAAGAAAACTAAAGCTGAACACACTGAGATAGTGGAAACATTCTTTGGGGTTATTTTTTTTTAGAGAAACCAAAGTTTTTAGAGGAAATTGGAAATTCAGAGAGCAAGATTGTTTCTACCTGTTCTGATTTGTTTTGTTCTGGTTTTTTTTTTTTCCCTGCACTTGTAGTGACCTTGAATGTACTTTCTCTGAACACATACAAAACAAACATCCCCACAACAGAAATGATTAAACAGTTAATTTTGAATGTGATCTTTCTAGATGTCTAGGACAGGTGAGATATCATAAAAATATGCTCCATTCTGGATGCATCTTCCTAACAGCTGCAGAAGGCATCTGTCCGCTTCCATGGACAGCCACTATAGTCAGTTCTAAACACTCCAAACACTACATATACCTCCAAACTCATGGACAGTAACAGATTTGCTTATCTTTACATGCTGCGAACATCTGGTTGACTTTCGTGGGGCTATTCCCAGTGCATAAAGTGAGGCATGTGCATGAAATCTTGGCAGGATTTGGGCTTAAGACATTAAGTTTTCATAGTACTCTGCAGAAGACTGATGGAGGAGCTAATTTGACTAATGCCAGCATCCTTTTCACTAAAAGTATACACCCTAATGACATGACTACAAAACATGACTACTCCAGAAATCTTGAAAATACATTGGAGGAGTGAGAACAGTAAATTTATCATTTGAACTGTATATGTTCAGCCATGGGTAGTTACTGATGGCTTTTTGCTGCTCTAGTAGCCTTTTCAGTATGTAAATGTTGAGTATCAGTGAGCTGGCATTTCTTACTTTAACTGACATATGAATAGGCTGTTTCTCTTTAGCAGTTCCAGAAGATTGTTATGGGCCTGAGCTGAGTAAAATAGGTGCAGATATTTCAGTAAATGCAGAAATTGCTAGCACCATCTATTGGTAAAAAATATAGAAAATTGAAATGATTTTCACAAAATATGCATGTACTCAAATTAGAGTCTGATTGAATAAATGAGTGCTCTTGTTTTAATTATTTTAAATGCCATTAAAATATATGTAAATATATCTTTTTATAACCAGACATTTTGTCTAGGGTTTGCATCTTATTGAAAGCACTTGTGACTTTAAAAATGCTCACTGTTTTGTAGAAAGTCCTGATGAGTCTCTAAAGACATCATTCTTTCATGAGAAAGGCTAACCAACCTGGGAAACTGAATGGAATCTTGGCTGTAACACAGGTTTTAAAAAGTAATTAAATCTGAGTGTTAGTCTACAGAGAGAATGTTATGCCTAACTAATATTTGTATTTTATTATCCAAATGTTTCCATTTTCTGCAACAAAGACAACAGACACCAAGAATGAAAGGAGTTCAGTACCTGTAGAAACTGAGGAAAGGATTCCTGAGGAAGAGCTGGCTTTGTGTTAGAGAGCATTGTCACAATACAGTCATCTAGCCCATACATGAATGAGCTCATGTTCTTACTGTGCTCACACATTGACTCAACTGCTGCAGTAATAAAACTGAGTGAAGGACTTGACAGGCTTGACAGGTAAGACACATGTTGATCTGCTCTTGATATGATGATATATTGACTTCTGTGTGATCTTTGAAAAAGACAGACACAACGTAGAGCATGTTTCAAATGAGATTTCTAGTGGCTAAGGCAGACTTTTGGAAAAATATTTATAGGTCTCTTATACTGTTGTGTGTCAGAGCGTTTCTTCAGGCAGTGTTCCTCTGGTTCATGAGCTCAGAACCTTTTACTTTTAAATCAAGTTTTACTGCTATATGAATATGGAATTCTGAAAACTGAATGAAAAATGACTGTGAATATGGTGGAACATCCACAGCTAGATTTATTTTTTTTTTTATATTCATGTTTTACACAACAATACAGGGAGGTTATACACAAGGTAATGTGTAGTGGTAACATTGTGAGGGATTTGATGGCAGTGACTTTTTTTCTTTCTGATGTATGGTCTATCTCAGCATGAGCTGTTCTGAATTTTTCTATTGTGGCTAGTCTTAAATTCACCCTGGTAAAGTCACTTTCAGAAACCTATTCTTCCCTTGTGGGATTGCCAAAATAACTGGTAGGGCCCCAAGCTGAGGCTAAAGATAATATTTGAATTGTTTCTATGAAGCATTTAATTATGTCTGAAATTCTGATTGAAGGTCAGGATGCATGGGAGCATAGAAGTACTTAGGTTAAGTTTTTAATACATTGCCAGTTATAGTAATCACCAGGGAAGCAGAGGCAAGAAGATATTCTGATTCCAAGTATAACAATGAGTAGAATGCATTAATTTCTTCACCTTGAACCTAATGTACCTCAGCAGTTCATTCCTTTCCTCAAGAAAATAAACTCCAAAGGCTTTAATTTAGGATGTGTTAGGTGGAAAGTTTCAGAAGATTTTTACAAGGGGTGCATTCTGTCATGGGAGATATCCAAGGGCACTTAAAGGACATGCTAAGTAAAGGCAGAAGGGAGCCTCTGGGCACTGTCTTGGTTCCTATGCCCTTCTGCGGGGTTGAAGGTTCTGTAGCAGTTTCCCCTGCTGCTGCACAGAGTGCAGCCTTTGGGGGCCTGGTCATCAGCAGTCTGCCTTCACATCCTCATTCACTGCCTCACACATGCTAGCTGCTTCTTTGACGATGCGGTGATCGTTGGAATGAAGTAGCTTAAAAACAGTCCCAGAAACAAAGAGATTACTTTCATCCTATCACTATTTATAGGGTGGACTGGGTTGTAGGGTGACCCTGAAAATAGCTATGGCAGATCAGGTGAAGAGGAACAGGGTCACAGACAAAGGAAGGATATACTTGTGGCTTTTCCATTGAAGTCTGTGTCTCTTGTGGAGTCACATGATAGTTTATTTTACAAGCAGAAGACCAGGAGTGCTGTAACAGGGCTAAAGTGTTTCCAACATCTAAAAAAGATAATAGTTAAACTATGGTCTGTTTTTTGCTTTTATCACACATGTTCTGTGTCTTCTTAGAGAAAACGCCCTCAAATGGGTTTATTTGATGATAAAATTGCATCTGTCCTCTTCACCTCAGAAAAATGTGCTCCAGATTCAGTAATATATTTTACCTGCTGGATGAGAGTTGATCTCTGCTAAGGTGAAAGTAATCACAATGGATACAGCAAAACATGCAAGAATTCTCAAGCTAGCTCTGAAAGAATTAGTACTAGGATAAGGAGAGCCTCATAAACAAAGTATAGTCCTTATTATTAGTCTAGCACAGCCAATTAGGTTGTGCGAGTACTGTGTTAGTATGACTAGCACACTTATTAATGCATAACTTTACACTGTACATATCCCATGTGACAACCAAACTCTGCCATATACCACAGCCTTGACAGGGAAAATCAACATTAAGTCCACCTGGTGGAATTTGAGCCAGTGCAATTGGAAGAAAGAGAAAAATTAGCAGTTCCTATGTGAATTCTAACTGGTACTGGCTTCAAAAGTCCTGTGTCAAAGCACTTAATGCTATACAAATAATATCCCAGTTTCCTCTTTGGGTCAGCTGTCATGTGTTTTCCCTTAAGGTTAGGAAAGGAAACCTGAATATAATAAAGTATAACGTATGATAGTTTATATTCATTATGGAAATATTTGTATCATGTTCCCTTGCAGAAAGCATTATTTTTCATTTTTTATCACTAAGCTAGCTTCAGACATGAAAAAAGCTGTAGCTAGAGGGGGTCCTCTTCAGAAGACATTTCAAAAATCCTGAAACAAAAATAAACTATTGAAAATAATGAGCTTTTGATACAGGATCTCAGTAAACCTTATGGGGAAATTTTTTTGCAACATTGTAATCACATGAAAACGTTGTTTTCCCTCCTGAGAATCAATATCTTCTTACTTATCATTGGATAAGACTCAGCAGTTGATTACAGTCCTCACTGACCTTTTTTACTGGATCATCTTCCCCCCCGCCCCCAAAAAAACCCAGAACAAACTGTGCTGCTGCATCATTTGCTAAAAGAATTGTCAACCAAATAAGTGAGTTTGAAAAACTCTTTGGTCCCTCTCAAGTCTTATTGCTGTGCCTAAGCACTGTCATTGCCCTGCTCTACCTTCCGTCTTGCAAGCAAAGCAGGCTTTGTAACAAATCTTTTCAATCCAAGCTAGCTGTTTCTTAATGCTGCTGGGAGTTTAAACTTTGTTTTCTTGAAATAAAAGGTACAGATAATAGAAATTTTGATTTTTGGACAGTCAACAGTTTAAGTACAATTCATAAAAGAAGCTGAGTCTTCTTAATCAGCTATATACGTCTCAAAATCCAACTGTAGGCAAAACCGAAAATGTTCCATGTGAGGAGTCACATAGAAATGCTTTAACTCAGCTTGGGTCAAACTAAAAGTTTAGGCTTAAAATAGGAATTAATCTCAATTTAAGTCATAAAGACAAAATCACATATACAGGTATCAATTTTTTATTATTGTAATTTTTAATGGGAAGTTAACATTTCTTAAAGGGCATTCATGGACTGTATAGAAAACAACCTTCCAGACACCATTTGGCTGCCTGTCATCTCCCAGCTCTGATCTGTTATAAAAACATTCTTTAGTTTATTCCAATATGGAAAAGAAAAAAAAAAAATCTAATTTTTACAAAACAATAAATTAGTATTGCGCCTAATTCCACTTTTTTTCCCTTTGCTAAAAGTCAGTGCAATAACTAGACATTGCCTTCTTGGTATAACAGAAAACTGAAATTGAACCATTTCATGGTTGCAAAATAATTTCACAATCATTTTACTAAATCACTCGAAAAGATAGAATCACATCAATCTTGCACAGTAAGAGTAATGCAGTATATATACTAGGTTAATGAGATAAGGTCTGACAGTAAAGCTTTTCAGTGGGGATTCTAATATGGTTGAGGATATTCTTTCATTCATAGTCCTAATTTCAAGCTCTTATCGATTTGCAGAGCATTGCCTTATGAGGTGAAATTCATCAGGGTGACTCTGCATCTGAAAGGTAGACTATTTTGTGAAAACAGAAAACACACTGTTTTCCCAGAGCACAGGTTGTGCTTGGCTATGTTACATACAGGCGAAAAAGAAAATGAGAAATAGAGGACGTGAAGTGCATTATTTTTCAGACTGATATAAGAGGCTGATCCTGTAGTGACTCTGCATACAGAATATTCATTAAGAGCAAAGCAATACAGAATGCCCATACAGGTGGCCACCCTGTTGGAATAAATATAGCTGGCATATAAACCTGAATAGACTGTTGATCTGGCTGTCATTTCTAGATGATCTTGATCTTAAATCTGCTCCCTTCTGTGGCCACTGCTGTGCCTGACATTTTCTGTAATGACACTAGGTAAAGATCTATTGTTTCTCCAGAGCAAGTAGGCTTCATCAACAGCAAGGAATAGCTTCACTGAAGGTGACTTGCAAGTACAGGATACACACTAGTTTAACAGACTGGGATATAATTCAACTTGTTTTGCACACAAAGTCCCTGCCAAACTGGCAGGGATGGAAGAAGGGCATTTCCCTCATAGCCTCTTACCTTCCTCCTAGTCTCTGAGGTGGTTGGTATGATGGCCCAACTGTCCTGCTGTGGGAGTCTGTCCTACCTAAAAGCTTCTGTGTTTCTACAGCACTTCCTAGAAGGACCACTGGAAAAACAGGAGTGCCCAGAGAAGAGCTATTAAGGAAGATGTCATAAAAAGTCTGGGAAATACCTTGCAGAGACAGTGTTTTGGACCACCCACTGGTGAAAACAATGCTGAGAGGTGTTTTAATAACATGCAATTTTACTGGAATAAAACCAAGGGTAATAAAGGGATCTTAAATCCATTGGAAAAGGGCAGAGCAAGGTACAAGTACTTGGATAACAATAGTATATGGATAGATTCTCCATTTCTCAACATCTTCAAATCAAAATAAACACAATTTGAAGTGTGCTTTAACCAAAAGTAAGCTCCTGATTCACTAGGTAGAGACTGGCTGAGATCCCTGCCTGTATGCATATTCTCAGTCAGTAAAATCTCTATCTACAGCCACGTGTGCAATCTTGAAATCCCAAACTGCAGCTCCTTGGGACATAAGTGTACCCCATTTCTGCTCACCCCACAGTTCACTGCGGGTGGTAGGTGTTGTCTCAATAGACCAGATGAGCTGATACAAGTGGCAGTCCTAAAGGGTTTCACTGATTGTTCAGTCATATCATCAGCTAAGCAGATAGGAAAAATGTGAGTAGTTGAAAGTAAAAACAATATTTAGCAGAAAATTTGAGAACAAATTGAAAAAAAAAAAAAGCATATTTAACAATCACATTTCTCATTAGCTACATCAACGTTTCAGTTAACTTGGCCTTTCTCAACTTTGGTCTGTGTTGCCCTGGGGAGTTTTTTGTGTTCTTTTTTTTTAACATATTTTCTCTCTCTTCCTGTGCTTGCTCTCTAGCAGGACTGTGAGAAGCCCTTTTTCCTTTGTCCAGTTTGGAATGTTAATTTTTTTTTTTTTTAATTTGCCCTCCAGGAGAACTTTTTCCTTATTTTTTTCACTTAGAAATCTTGCCCATATCTGACACCAATTATCATGGCTTTTCTCTTTCCTATTAACCTCTGCCAAGGGATTTGAGGTACCACATGTAGACAGAAATATTACAGTTTGCAGTTTTGGGAAGCTGAATTTCCCTTCCCTCCTCTCCAGTTTCCCCCTATTTTCATTCCCATTACAATTCTTAATGTGTTCTTTTTACCTCAGGTTAACTACTCTTGTTTATACTGTTTTTCAAAACTGTGACAAGAATGTATGTTTCATGTGTGCTAAGAGTTATTGTACAAACAGCTGATTAATGCCAGAATGACCACTTGTCTTGAAGCACTGTATATAACTACATAGAAAAAACCAAAAAAACAGAAATAAACATCTAAGAATGAGTTGTTAGCTGTCCAAATTATCTTCCTACTTGCCACATATACTAGCAATTTCAGATTGGACTTTGTCATGTATTTGTTTTATGGAAAGACAAATTAAATGATCAGACAGTTAAAGCAACAGTCAAGATTAGCTTATGTTGTAGAAAAGTACGGTTACCCGGTGGGACAGCACAGCTACACTTCACATTCTGTCCATACCACAGTGGCATGGCCAAACCGCATGGATATGCTATTAGCCAGCTACTTTCTTTGAGAAATTCCTTAATTATTCTACCTCTCCCTTCTTCCAGCTTTCTATGGGTTTCTTTGAAACCCTCTTCCCAATGGAAAATTTAGCATTAGCTTTAGAAATTCCTTAATTCTGTTTGATAAGGTAAATCCTGGCACATCTTGCTGAACTATGCAGGCTTTTTATTGCTGGGGGGTGGTAGTGGTGTAAAATTTTTATTTTTTATTTCAAGGATTTTGTAGTCTGTAATGCATCGATTTTGGACCACAAGCATGCTAATCTCTTTGTAAATATCTTTCCTTGATTGACAGCAGTGTGTCTCAAGAGATACTGGGAGCTGTAGTCTCTTATTTAAGAGTTTTCCATCCCTGTCTTCTTAAATGTCATTTCTGAAAATATCTATCACAAGACACTGTCATTGGACAAATAAAGGACCTGCATGATAGCAGTTCAGATACACACAGACTCTCTGCTTCAATGACAGGTCCTGCTGTTGACTACCTGATATAATAGAAGAGTTCAGATCTGTCAATAGATGCAGAGGGAAGGACACAGGACAGTATCTGAAATGGCACTGCACATGCTCAGTGGAGACAAGAAAGCTGTCTGTGTGGAGTTAAGTGCAGATTGCAGCAGAGATAGAGCTCCTTGGGAAATGATAACATTTGTTGAAAGGGCAAGAGAGACATCCGTTCACAGAACTTGCACACGGTTAGATGTGCATCAGTACAGTTCATGCATTATAACAATTGTGTGCTTGTTTTCAAGCGAAGCTCTGTGCTTTCTTTACAGGCTTTGTAAAGTTTTTTACGGTATTCCAGTTGTGTCTGTTGTGGTTGTTATTTTTTGTTTGTTTTTTTGGAGTTTTTGTTGTTGTTGTTGTTGCTGCTGTTTCATTTTTTCTTTTTTAAATGGTGAAATTTTCTTGTCAAAGTAACTTTAAACTTTAAAGGGAAAAATGATTTTCTGCTTCAGTATTGCTCTTGGTCTTATCCAGTAAACCTTGCCTAATAGAATAGCTAGAAAAAAAGTAATAGGGGGAAGGAGTGGGCTTTCCTTGCAAAGCAACTAAGAGAATAAATCAGTCTGAGGAGGTTTTCAAAGACACTGTGAGGCATAAATAATTCTCCTATGCCTTGTTCCAGCAGTAATGAAAGGAAGTTAAGTCCCTACACCTGAAGGATCTGTCTTGATTTTCACTGAAACCTGAGATCCAAAGTGTTAATTTTTACAGCATTTAGAAGCATTCTAAGCACACAACAATGAAAATATAGGGACACATTGTCATATCCTAAAACAGTACATAGGCTGGATTTTCTCATGATGCGACAGTGAAAACTAGCAAAGCAGAGATAATGGCATGAGGAAATACCACAATCCAAGATGTCAACACATTTAACTTAGTTTGAGCATATGATCCTCTGCATGAATTCCTGAGGTGTTATTTTTGTTTGGTACAAGCTGTGTTGTTATAGCTATCTCAAGGAAGATAGTTATAGCTACCTTCCCTGCACAGAAACACATTTGTTATATATACATACAGTTTATTCATAAAAGAAAAAATAAAGAGGATACGGAATACTGAAAAGATAGAAAATCTGAACTGAATAGAGTTAGTAATTAGAAGTCAATACAGTCTTTTTTGCCTAATGCTGGTTTTGGTGTGGTTTTGAAATAAATTCTTAAGCCAAAAAAAAAAAAAAAAAAGATACATGGAAGCATCCTTAGACCAAAACCTGCAAAAAAAGAGTGATTTTTCCTCCTCCTTAATGTTTACAGGATGCTTATCTGCGGTTACATTAGAAATGACTGTACTGTCCTTGGAATCACCCTGTAAAAGTCTGCTATTTGGGTTAAAATTTTCAGGCTCAGTATTGTCATTTAAGGGCTCAAGTTTCAAAGAGAGCTAATGGAATATTTCTCACAGATCACATAATGTATTTTAGGAACTTTCACCTTTAATTAATAGTTTATAAGTTGCTTTGAGCTCCTTTGGTGAAAAAATGCTACAGAATGCTTTTGTACTTATTATTTCTTAAATAAGCCAAGCTAGAACAGAAACATTTTTTCTTGGAAAGGTATTTTTCACCATTCTGACCTGTCATTATGTCTTTATTTCTTAGCTCCTTTGGAATTTTTTTCTTCCTTTCCTATGTACTTTCTACTAAATTAAAAGTTTAAACTGTGGGAATAATAGAATCCTTGTAAGCTCTGTCTGTACTCACTTTTCATTATTTATCTGGTGACCAGGTACAGTAGAGGCAAGCACAAAGCTAAATGCTATTGGAGTAACTTTTGATGCAGACAGTTCATTGTCTGAGAAAAAAAGCATTTAAGCCTCAATGTTCTCAGTTCCATGATTTTCAACACCACCTTTTCCCTCTCCTTCTTTCCTTTTTATTAACTGCTTTACTCCAATGTCCTTTTGATTGCTCTAACTGGCACTGTCTGCAAAATCCAGTACAATGGTACTATTCATGCTGGCTGTGCCATTTATAGATTCCATAGCATGCTCCATCCCTATGGTAAAGATCATACCGCCTTGTCACTTTCCTTCTTTTGAGGAAGTGATTGCTGAAGCAAAGGCCAGTATTTGGAATCTGATTAGTACATCCAAGCTCTAAAAAGCTGAAATCAAGAGAGCAGAGTTGGAAACTCATGTGTGTGCATGCACAGAGGGTATAATGAGGCACACAGTGTCTCACAACACTGACATGGTCACGCTTCAGCAGCAAGAGTGCCAGATGCACTGTTCATTAGTACGCCCTGCCTGATCATCCACAGAGCAGCATCAGTATCCTCTGCAGGGGTGCCGCTCTCCTGCCTTCTAGCTAGTAATGTACCACAAAGCAGACAGGAACAAAAGTGAAACAATTCTAAGGAAAATATTGATACTGACAAAGTGAACTCCAAAATTAACGTGTTAATATTAGTTTATCTCTCAACTAAATCTATCAGTTTTTAATGTTCCCATATCATGCTATTGTCCTTCTTGCAGTTTTTATCACTTTATGAAGTTCCTAGAAGCATGAAATGCCACTCTTGGGCATGCTATTGAAGAAGTTTTTCTCAGTTTTCTTTCTAATTGTTGCTTTATTATGTACAAAATATATTTTGGGCTTTCTTATAAATCTGGTTTTGGTTTCTGTTTGTTTGTTTGTTTGTTCATTTTACATTTAAAGTAGTCATTTTTCTCATAAAATGTCAATTTTCATGAGGAACCTAAAGGTGTGTGTTGGGGAACAGAGACCAATTATCAGCATGTGCGATATCCTAACCTTATATATGAATCTAGACTTCAAGCCCAAGATGTGGACAGAAGAACAAATAGAAATGGGGAAGAGAAAACAAGCAGAAGAAAGACAAAAGGAAAGGAAGGGAAGGCAAGGCAAGGGAATTTTAAATACATACAAAAGAAGATCTGTTCTGGTCTTTGGGTAACCTGGATGTCTATTTATGTTAGTTTCTCTTTTATTATATTAGGAGTTAAGTATACTGTGTGGTGACTCTCAGGAAACCCAAACAGCAGCATACAGTCAAACACCATAGAAAGACTCGGTTCATTTTTGATGAGGGAAGGAGTTTTGGAATGTACAGAGGGTAAGATTAAGACTGCTACCCATAGTGCTACATTATCTGTCTACACCTGAGACTGAATAGTTTTTACTACAAAACATTGTTTCTTCTCTTTCAAATGCATTATCTGAATTTTAGATCACAGTTTTTGAAAATAGGAGCTAGAGTTTTTCTAAGTAAGTGACTTTATTTCAGTCAACAAAGCAGGGTGTAACAGCTTGTGTGGGGCTACCAGCTTTTACATTTATCTTGCTTGTTTCCATTTTTTAACTTATTAATAGGTAGAAGAGTCTTTACAGTTTAACCTGCCAAATTAATTAACCAAAATCAAACCAAATCCAACCTCAAATCCCCTCAAGAAGGCCAGTCGAAAAAACTCTGTGGACCAATTCATGTGCAAGTCTGTCAGACCAGTGATAAGAAACTCCCAGGTAAACAAGTCTGATGATGTCTGCTTGATAAATGTGGTGAAGGTTCCAGAGCTCTGCATGATTTCCAGTTAAAAACACCTTTGTTTTCAGTCACTAATACAGCTTGAATCCTTCTACATTGCAAACACATCAAAGAAAAGTAACATCTGATATTTCTGAGGAAACTTAGCAGGGTAGCTCCGAGCACAGGACATGACAGAAATTTGCTTTAAGGTTTAAATGGATGGATGAGCTTGGCATGAAAAGATGGAGTGGGCTTAGTGATTCAGAATAAAAAGTAAAACTCCTTGAAAACAAAGTGACAAATGTTATGACTTTCCTGATCTATATGTGTAAAAAATTATCTGAGTATGAGACAAACCTCTATATTTGTAGGACCAAGAAAAAAAGGATGAGTAGTCTACCAAATGCAAGAGAACCCAACTAAACAATATTATTTACACTAAGACTGGGGTGGCCTGCAATGACCTGGATCTGTGTCAAAACAAATATTTATTTTATATTTATTTGCTAAAAGGCATTTCAGCCTCACCTGAAGGAAACCCCCCAGACTGTTATGCAAGCATTTTGGCAGCTAGCAGAGTGAGCTATAATGGTTTGACTTGACATTTGTGTGCATATAATACATCTCGAAAATAGAAGAGTCTTTTTTTTTTTTTTTCTTTTTCTGTGAATAGTAGAGAAATCCTTGAAATGAGAAGTGCTAAGTAGTTTGCTCATGAAAGACTCAGAAGTTTTGTATTTTAAATACAAAGGCTTGCGCTTTGGTTTAATAAAGATATAACACCTCTTACTTTAAATCTTGCCTCCTTTACTCAAAAGAGATAATATCAGAACTTTTCTCCTTAAAAAATGTAGACTGTGCACTGGAGATTTACCAGTTCGACAAAAACCAAATCAATAAAGAATCTGGAATATGAAAATATATTATAGATCAATTTTATCTTTATTGTAACTGGAACATGTCTTATGAACTACTTACATCTCATTTAGATGACTGGAAAATATAAAGTTTAAGAAGTTTTGGCATATCTGTGATGATGAACAGGTTGTACATTTGAAAGCAAGAGAAACTAGCCTGATTAATCCAGAGCTAAATTTGTCACTGTTGAGATGGAGTTAAACAGTGTTTGCATCATAAGCTTTTTTATCATGACAGCTTTATTTCCAGCACTTAACTGATTATGTCAGCCCATGTCTTCTAATTCTATTTTGAGACTTGAAGAGGTAATGAAACTCTCAATGCTCTGCAAAGGAATAATTTTCACCAAATAATGTTTAGCCTAAGTCACAATGTTTGGCTCTACAGCTATCCTATTACAATCATCACAAAGAAAACTCCTTTTAAAATTATTCTTATTGAAATGCAGATTGTCAGATTTAAACTCTGATAAAAGTTGGATGTTTCAGGTTATAATTAGTTCAAAACCTAGACTAGCCCTTTAAGTAACTCTTTCTTGACTGATGGAACAGGATATGGCTAGTATATAACGCATACCATCCTTGTTCTTTTCATGCAAAAGCACCTTTACAATAAAGGATGCTGAATAAAAACATTCTGAAAGGCCAACAGTTCCTGCTATTTAAAAGGAAAACATCAGTGTGTCTCTCATTTGTGCACAGCAAGCTTACAACTTCCTTTTCCATTTTCTTTTGGCACAAATGCTATCTTGCAGCAGCGCTGTTCAGCAGCCCCAAGGGAGGCAAATGTCAGTTTCCCAGACGGCAAACTGCTAGCCTGGTGATGCCATGCTGAAAGGCACTGAAGGAATTCGCTTTGTTGCAGAAGCAAAAGAATATCATTTGCTAACACACCTCATGTACATGCTTGCTTCACAACAGCTGATGAAGTGGCCAGAAAAGTTTCAGCAGCCCTCCTCAAATGCCTGGTTAAATAGTGTCAAGTTTCTACATGGCCCCAGCAGCTGTTTAAAGTTTTTGCTGATTTACAAAAAAGAAACTTCCTTCTTATGAGAAACAAGCATTAAAATCTACTTCTGTCAAACTGGCATATTTACAGCTTAAACTGAGACATCCTCTGTTTCATAAAAATGCTACCTAAAGTTGTTAGGTCAGATGTCTAGGTAACATTGTTATGCACTTTTTGCCTCTAGATAGCAAAAGCTACTGTGCAAACAGAATCTTGAGTGGAAAATTACTTTGCTATCATTACTACTATATTCTAGTATGGTATCTTTATTAAGTTGGCAAGTTATTAGAATACCTGTCACAAGGGAGAAACTGGTCTGCAAAGAAAACC
This sequence comes from Coracopsis vasa, assembly GCA_026283785.1. Lineage (NCBI taxonomy): Eukaryota > Metazoa > Chordata > Aves > Psittaciformes > Psittacidae > Coracopsis > Coracopsis vasa. Next base: position 11,119 of record JANHGB010011482.1, on the reverse strand, counting down.
CACAACACGTAATTAGGTATACTAATAAAAGTTTTAAATGCTGGGATTTATCTGATCAAAGATGTTTTCTCTAGTGTAGAATACAAACGTGTTACAATGTAATAGCCTATCACCCACTGGATGACTTTCTGGTATAGGAATACAATTGGTTTAGAAACATATAAATACTTTATTTTATTAAAAAAAATAGAATTGATTTTAAAAAGTCATACCATTTTAATTCAGTACTTTCTGTGGAAAACTTTCATGTTTCTAGGTCTGTGCTGTGCTGAAGCCCTTTGTCATAAGAGGTAAAAGAGTGGCCTTGTTCTACCTGGAGGGAGTCTGTCAGAGGCTAGTACTTTCACAGGTAAAAAGTGAACAGTGATGATATAGCTTCTTCCTGCACTAGTTACTTGCCCTTCCAATTCTGAGTGGATGGAGAAGCCATGTAACACAGCTTAAAATGCATTTACATCTATCTTGCACTGTAAGAGTGTCTTGTTGAAAAAGGACAAGATGTGCAGAGGGCAGACAAGCTTCCTGTTGTTCTTTACTTTCCCACAAACAGTAGATGTTCAGCACAGAGCTGATTTCAGCTCAATGTTGTTTTGAATATATTTAGAGAACTACAATGCATTTTGACTTTCAGCTGAGAAACAACACTTGGAGATACAGCACTAACCAGTTGATGAGTGTAAGTGGATAATGCAATACAACTGACTTCCTGAGTAACTCTCTCCCTGCACAGTTCCTATTAGATCTCTTTTAAGGTGTGCAAAGAGCTCTGTATAAGAGTTATTTTCTCAGCAATGAGCAAAGTTCTATGTCCCACCTGGAATACTGCATCTAGCTCTGAGGGCCTCAACATAAGAGGGACATGAACCTGCTCGAGCAAGTCCAGAGGAGGGTCATAAAGATGATCGGAAGGCTGGAGCATCTCTGCTACGAAGATGCTCAGGCTCAAAGAATTGGACTTGTTCCGCATGGAGAAGAGAAGGCTCAGGGGAGACCTTACAGCAGCCTTCCAGTACCTAAAGGATGCCTATAGGAAATCTGGAGAGGAACTTTTTACCTGTGACAGGACAAGGGGGAATGCCTTTAAGGTGAAAGAGGAAAGATTTAAGTTAAGACATTAGGAGAAAAATTTTTCTATAAGGTGGTGAGACACAGGAGCAGTTTGCCCAGAGAAGCTGTGGCTGCCACATCCCTGGCAGTGCTCAAGGCCAGGCTAGATGGGGCTTTTAGCACCCTGGTCTAGTGGAAGGTGTCCCTGCCCATGGGAGGGTTTCTTCCAACCCAAACCATTCTATGGTTCTACAATGATTCTACGTTTTCTAAACATATTTTATTTTACAGATATTATTTTATTCAAATCCATGTAATACCAAAAAGTTGTAAATTGGAGCAATGCCTCTTGTAAACAGGTTTTAATGGCAAGAAAGTAAAATGTAATCATTTTTTACATCAAGTAGTTTGAAAAAAAAAATATATTCATACACTCAAAATCATGAATTACTTCAAAACTGAGTTATCTGAAAAGATAAAATTAGGACATCTTGACTTCAGCTTATTGCATTTAATGTTTTTTAATGAGTTGGTTTCAAATTAAAACTCAGAAAAACCCAATAATTTATTACTTACAAAACACATTTTGAAGCGGACATGTGCATAACAATATTAGCCATCAAAAAATCATACTATCATATTAAGATGCTCAACACAGTATTGTATTAATGTCTGTATGCATGTTACTGCAGTTGCTGGTTTGTATTCAGAAAAGATCATTTATGCATACATTTGTGCATGTTTGTTCATGTATAAGGTTCACTGCAACTGTTCCAGCTGTAATTACAAATTTGATCTTTCTTTGTCATGTAGGGCTTATTCAGAACAAAGTTTCATTACTCTGTGATCTAGTAATGGTCATTTGGAACTTCTTTTGGTGTCCAACCAACATATCTCAAAATACTAGAATGTTATTATCTGAAATCAAATTTAATAATATTTCTAGTCTAACCAAAACAAAAAAAAAATCTTGTGAAAAATCCAGATAAGCCTGGCCGAACAGAGTTTTGAATGGATTTTAAAAGTAGTAACATTTTGATTAATACTTAAAAAACTCAATATTTTTTTCTTTTCCCTGTTGAGCAATCCTTTATAGGCACAATTTCACTCCTGTTTGTTCATTCTATAGTTATTCAACTGCATTATAGAATGATAAAATGTAATATTAATTGGGTTTTGCCATCAGATGATTAATTTAATTTTTTTAACATATACATGACCAGCTGGAAAGCCAACTCCTTACTTAAATTCTAGAAAAAAGGCTCACATTATTTAATCAAGGAGGGAATAAAATATGTGCTTAGCTGTTATCTAATTTGCTAGCTTGTTATTTTACTGCAAGGAGGCTCTGCTGTTCCGAGCTGTTTCTTGAGATGTGCTCTTTTCTTCCATGAACTAAAGAGGCATTTATGAATCCTCTGTAGGTTATTAGAGCATGTTCATCACTGTAATATGGGAAAGCTCTTAGTGCTGCTTTGGTCAAGGAGAGTAACATCTATCACACATTTGTTCCCTCCATCCACTGGGGTAGAAGCATGGGCAGTTGAGTGTTTTGGTTTGGATTTTACAAATACACACATGCATGCATACAGTGCTTGAATACCACTTTTGAAAACTATATTGCAGCTTGCTTATGATACAATTTTTAATGTCAACTGGAGACAAAATGTCACAGACATGACCTTCCTTTTAGACGGAAGTAAGATGACACAATGACAGTCAGCAGCCTGGGAAAGGTGACTAAAATGATTTGAAAGAGGAGGGACAGATGACCTGTTAATGAAACATGGGCAGTAGCCCTGCACTGTTACTTGAACCTCTTTGCACAGTGGAAAAAGCCCTATTTTATTAGAACTCAAATAGAGTTGGAAATATTCTTCATAATTTGTAAAGTTTTTCTTTTTCTTAAGATTTTTCATCTAACTGCAGATAGAATTAAATAATCACATGCAAGTATTTAATATTTACTTTGTTTATTCTTTGTTGTTTTAGATTAAAAGTGCAAACCATCAACAAATTCTAAAGCACCAAGAGTTCATCAGTCCTGAACTGCTGCCAGTTTATCCAGTTTATAGCTTTCTTTACTGTATTTTTATTATTATTATTATTTCATTCTTATAACATCTCCTTTTCCAATCTAACCTGGTTTTCACTAGAGTTGGAAAGGGTCCAGTTCACAGGTGAATGTTGCCTCAGCTGCTCAGAATATCCCATTCTCTCCAGTAATCTCTTAATGGATAATAAAATCTAAGACAGGGTTCAACGGCTCCCAAGAGCATTATGTTCCTCAGCACTTGTAAAACCTCAGAAAATGGAACTTTCTCATTGGAATGTAGGTTAAAATGTCAAATGCAACTTTCCAAATTACTGCCAAAAATATAGGGATATACTGCACTCTAGGATTGTAACCCTGGATTCAAAACCATGACAAAATTAGTCCTCAGTATTTTTCAGTCCTCAGAATCATCTGGCAAATCCAGCACAACTAATGCTTCATGTAAGATTTGGCTGCAAATTCCTTGCTAACATAGTTTTCCCAGGACCTCTCATAGATATTCTCTGCCAAATGTCAAATTGTGCAACATTTGAAGCCTTGCCTCAGTCTTCACGTTATCACTTGAGTGAGGAGTAGTGTTGGTGGTTGTACAACTTCCTTTGCTTTGCATGCCCTCTCCAACCCCTGCCAAGTCAAGGACAGGGAAGGAATCTCCTTTATGCCCATTTGTCTGCTTCCCTCTTCCCAGTGAACTTCACACCCTTTCACACAACCAAAAGGAAATATGGGAGTTACCAGTCCCATATTCCCACAAGATGTCATCCCAACAAGGTAAATAGGCATTAAGTGTTCGGGATAAACAGAGCCTGGATTTTGTCCCCTCAGTCTATCAAACACTAAAATAAGTGATCACTGAGCGAAATGAAGACTCCTATGGCTGGTGATTGATTTCCTTTTTTGGTTTTGTGTCTGACTCCATCTCACACTGCAGGTTGGACACCTCTGGGGGTGGTAGTTGTGTTTCTGCCAATTCTCCTTCCTCTTGCTTTCAAAGGTGGGAACTGTAAAAGCTTCACTCAGTTTCCCCACTGTTAGAAGCAACTTTTACATACACAGGATAGGAGTATGAGGCTCCACAGTTCCTCTGCTGAACATAAGTTATACACAGAAACATACATGTGCATATGTGCACTCTCTCTATATAAGAACACATTCATAAAAGCATAGTGTTTAGAAAAATGCAACTTTAATTTTAATTCTGTCCTCTTCTTTAGGTAGGTTAAATTCTGACTTCAGTGGGATCTCCTGACTTTTTTTTTTTTTTAATGTACAATCTACTCTTCTATGACTATTTTGGAATTTTGAGCTTTCATATGTTAAATTTGTGTGTTATCAGTTTTCTGAGTAGGGTGATAGCAACTTCTTCTCTAGCTATATTTTAGTGCGGAAATACAAGACAGAGAATCTTCCACTTTATCCTGGGGTATGACTGTGGATGTTGTGCATGCATAACCCAACCATCCCTTTCTACCAGCAGCCTCTCCTCTCCATCCCCATCCTACACACTGAATTTCTTCACAGCACCTGTTCTTGATAACACTTTAAAAGTGATTATATCTGTTGTCAATTTGGGTAAATTATTAACATCAAAGCCAGCAGCAGGCCCCTGACATTAAATTTCAGGATTTCCACAAGAAAAGAAGGACAAGTCAGAGGAGACAAGAGTGAGTGGAAAGAAATGGTTGAAGTACAGTTGGCTGGAGGAAAAGATGAGTGTATAAAAAGACTAATTGACCAGAAAATTACTTCAAATTTTAGCTTGTATAAGAGATGCTTTTCTGTTTTCTGTCATGTTTCCAATATGTGGATAATCATTACACCAAGGAGCATTGAGAGTTGAAAGACCCAAAGTCTGGCCTGCACGGAGGTACAGCCAGATTAGGAAAACTAATACGTTTTCAACCTCTTTTTTTAACTTGTGCCTTAAGTGTGACAGCGAGCTAATACTGTCACCTTTTGTTTAACAACAGCTTGCCATTATTATGGGTTATCCAGCAAGGAGTTTCTGACTAGTTTCATAAAATGATAATTTATTGAATTCTAAGAGAAGAATGATGAAGATAAATTGGGATATGTCTAAATTAAATTAAAAATTATTACTTGTACAAAATTTAGACTGTAGCTGGCTCTACCACCAAATTTGCAGTTAACATTGTTAGGAATTAAAGGTATGTTGCTGATAAAGATGGATGTCTCACTTTCTTAAGTTTCAACCTGTGCTGTTTAAAATAAATATTATAATAATTGATCTCTGTGAATGATGTGCATGTGCTAAATGACACTTGATGTATGACACCAACTTCCTGCTTTTGGCACTGATGGATGAGCTTAGTCTTCCTATAATGAAAAGATGGTCAAACTTTCAATTACACATATCACACCTCCACAGACAAAGTGCAATGAAAACAAATTTGATACTGTTCAGCTACCGCCAATCTAACAGTAGCACAGACCAAAAAAAAGATTTAATCGAAACTCTGTGAGGGTGAAATGGATGCCATTTACCATTTTATATTAACTCCTGAATATATTACTCTGTGGCATTAAAAGTGAAATGAACACCTCTTTTTATTTCAGAGCATTTGTTACATTGCCTCCCCTGGGATCAGTTGCACCATAAGCGGGAGTCATGCAGAGTCATAAAGCACCGTGGGGAAACCCACAGGAAAAAAATATTACCGCAGGAAAGAACAATTCTATACTTCCTCATGCACACCTTGAGGAAAAGCAACATAATATCTACAGTACATTGTTATCTGGTACAGGTAAACACCACTAGTCAGGGTTTCAACTATTTTACTAATTATTCGTACACTTTCAGGATAAGCTTGGAAGATGATGCCATATTTGTAGCAATGGAGTTTTTCCCCTGGAAAAAGTGGAATTTACTGAGAATCTTTCTGGAGTTCTATCCCTTTCCTTCCCTTCTACAAGTGCTGCAACTGCACTTATCCAATTGTGCTGCAACTGCACTTACCCAATTGTTCTGCAATTGCACTTGCCCAATTGTTCTGCAATTGCAATTAGGTAAGAGTTTTCCTCAAAGTAATGGCTTCAGAGGTCAGCTTCTACAGGACACTTCATGGGTATTCCAGATATTTTCCTTTTATGTCTAATTGTGAATACTTCATTATCATCTTTATAAATGTCTAATTCTTTGGGGGATTTTTATAGAAGTTGTTCAAATTAATTTGTGATATGGATAATTTATTTTATTAATCTCGTATAGATATGAAGACAGACTTTCAAGGTGGTACAAAATGCTGTAACTAGATATCTAAATTTTCACTGCAATCTGTTGAAATAAGGTTGATCGAGGCTTGAGAGTTATTTTACTGAAAAATATAGGCAAACAGTAGAGGATACTCAGCTATGGTACTCAATACTTCAACTGGGCTCCCTTTGCACAAATGAATAAATTCAGTGTCCTAAAATGAGTTGAATCCTCCCCTGCCCTTAAATTACAGAGAAGTCTATCTCAGCTCAATAATCACTTCCTTCAGATTAATTTGAAATTTTCTTTGCTCTTAAATGTGCATCACTGAGAATCACAAGCAGATGAGGAAAATAACATATCTCTTTATAATTAACTCTAAATTGAGAAACTTCAACTAAACCTCATCTTTTCCATAGCCTCTTTAAGTTTCACATGTCAATATTTTCAAATCTTCCTAATGGACAAGTATTTCTGTACTTTAATTTAACCGCAGTGCTTCTTTGAAGTTTTCCTTCTGTGCCTTTGTTGAGACAGGACTCCACTAACTGATAAAGAATTTAGAAAGAGAGCTTGCAATTGATTTTGAAATAAGGTTACATTAATTTCATTTATTTTCTCTCCAATTTCTGACACAGCTGCAAACCATTACCAGATGTCCTTTTCCAGATCCAGCTGTGTGTGCTACCTTTGGGTGTTAATACTTCCAGCTGCTTACCACACCTCATCAGCTGATGAAGGTAATTTGAGCTAGACCTTCTCAAATGATATGTTCTACGAGGTTACTATCCAGGCCTTTCATAGAGCTGGGCAGCAATTAGTATCATGCAGAATAGCAGTGGGAAGAAACAGAGTGTCAATAACCATCTCACATGGCATAGATATTCAGAAATAAATCTCAGTTTGTGGTGCGTAATTTTTATCATTGGGGCTTGTTGGGCAGATATTTTCACCCACAAGAATTTCCCCTGATCAGTAAAGATTAATGTATAACTTAGTAATCCAATGGTATGAGGAATAAGAAATGTGAAGAGGTTGTTTTCTAAGATTAGTTTCCTCTCCACCCTCCTTTATGTACAAAATGCAAGGTGGATGCATTCTCTTTGAAGAATTTAAAATATTGCCCTGGTCTGTCTAATGCAACAACATGTCTTTCTGAGACTTCCCTTTCTCCATACTGGATACTTAATCACGCTCGACGAAATTCATGGGACCCCTTTGGACTTTTACTGAAGTTTCTGTTTACATTTCTCAATCCAAAGCCTCTTTTTCAACCTATGAATAATAACAATTTTTTATATTTCATTTAACAACATAAATCAAAGAGTCAGTTCATTTTTTAATTGATGCAAAATACCTTTACTATTTTTTTATGAGTGTTAAATCATGCAAAGTTAATTCCTATATTTAGTTACACCCATAATAGAAAAAAGGGTCGGCTAGTGCTCAGAAATCACATCTGTTTCCCAGTGTGGCATAAGAATTCTTCATACATGGTGAAGTTACTGAGTTTATTTTCAGACATTATTCACCTGACCCTAGATCTGAGTGCCCTCTAGAACATGTTCACCATTTCAGTCAGATTGGTCTTCAAAATTACTAATAATTAAATTCTAAAAAGCATGAGGATGACCTTGACTTGCAACTGAGTGGTTCATTTTCTCCAGAGGACTGTTCATTTCTGCTTAATTTAAAATATGTTATATTTTCAACGACGTGCTTCAAATATTTTATTTTAAAGAATTTGTTGGTGCCTGCATGTCACAAAAGATAAAATTTGCTGTAAGAACATACTATTTATTTGAAATATCCACACCTTGGGAACATTGTGTGATGCACTGAATGTTTTCTCAGCCACATAATGGCTATACAGTGGATACATTCATGATATATTTAGTAAATCTGTGTTTAGAAGAATTAGTAATCAATCTCAATCTATTTATAATTTTCAAATTATTTACCAGTAAAAATAGTGAGTTTCAAATATATTTAGCATATTTTCAATGAATGTTTTAAAACTGACTAATTTTGATCCTGGTAGTTAGTAACAAAAAAATAACAGTGCAACATCTGTTAATATCCACAAAACAAGATCATATTAGAAAGTGTTAGAGCTAATGTCCATGGAAGAGAAATTCAGGTCAGATTCTGCATTAAAAAACATAAGTAAATACCTGGAACAATCTGTTTTTACAAAGATTGTGAAATCTGTCTGATGAAATCAATAACTTCAGTTTTATGGTATTTAAAATATCTATAAAAAAATTGAACCTCTCTAATGTAAAGGAAATGTAGTGTATTCAAAAAAAAAACCTACTAAAATATATTTGAGACTTTCATGAAGAGTAATATTTAATGGTAATCTGCTCAATAGTGATATAACTGTCAAAATGAGCTGAAGGAGGAGTAGAATTACTCATATTAAGCAAGTATTTATCACTTCAAGAATATTTTAGCAAAGATATAACCCAATACAAGAGTACATTTGACCTTTTAATGTACAAAATCATTCCTCGATAGTGTTGCATTTCAGCATAGACCTATAACCACAGTGTAGCATAAAGAGTAGCTCTCTGCTTGGCACTCACACTGAGAATGAAGAGGCTGAATATTAGAAAATAGTACGATGATGGTGAGATGATGTTTATGTACATTGTACAAGAAGATGAAAAAATTTGCAGGTTTGGCTGTATACGTCTATAATTGCAGAATCAGTTGATAGAAAAATGCTTTGCTCTTAAACAATACAGGATTCGGGGGGGCATTAATTGAAGCGGCAACATAGAGGAAAAAAAGAACATAGTCCTCCTGTAATAAAGAATGAATAAAACCCCAAACAGAAAACAACAATAAAGAGCCCTAGTATAAGTCCTGCTTCTAAATTTAATAATAACAGGATCTAGCTGCCAGAAATATCCAGTCTTGCAAGCCACAAAGGCTTCCTACTTGTGGATTGACATGTAGAACAACAGAGTTGTTGAGAGGAAAAAGAGAATATAGGTGAACAAATTAATACCTCCCAAACAACAAGCCTTACTATGAAGGAGCTGTCTGTCTTTCCCTATGCAGGTAGGCCGGGGATCTGTGTAGCCTGACTCCTCAGCATTAGAGATTATTAGACATTGTGCTGTGAAGCTGTCAGAAGCTGAAATGTAACTTATATGAGTATATAACTTATACTTACATTTGTAAAATATTATTATGTTATTAGATACTTCTTTGAGATGGGGAAGTGTTGTTTTCACAGTTTTATAGACAGACTTGAACTATAAAATTCATGTCTGAAAAATTCATGTCTGAAAAATTCATGCTTAGATGGCTTAAATGCACTCTTTCTAAGGATTTTGAAATCAAACCCGGTCTGGTGTCTGAAGTACAGATCTTTGACTACAAGACCTGGTTTATAATCAACACTAAAAGTAGCTTCTGCCCCAGGAAGCTACTGGATGAAGCATATTATTATGGGACAAACATAACATAGCATAGCGTAGAGTCCCGTCCCATCCCTTCCCATCACTTTTATTTCTTAATTTCTAAGTTTCCTCATCTCAATTGTTATACTTCCAGTCTGAGGGTAAAACAAGCTAATGGATTATGCAGTTTTGGTTCATTTATCATTGCAAGTCAGAGGATGCAGCACATTTTTCTAGTGAGATGGTAGTAAAAAATAGTGTAAGATCGAAAGATGGATATTCTCAACATACTAAAATATGCATAATTAATAGATTTTAATTAAAAGAACTTCAAATGGAGTGAAATGTTTTTTTGTATCTTTTGAAAAAATTTACTGAAACCAACTTTTGTTTTCTAACATTCTCATTAGAGTTACTTTAATGTGTAATGGGAAAGACAACTTAAAAATTAAAACTTACAGAATTTTTAACTTAGCAAATGAGAATATAAGAATATTTCACTGTTTTTTTTTTCTTTAAGTCTTTTGAAATATGGTGCCTTTTCTGACTCCTTGGATGTAGACTTATTTAGACCAAGATAGATAGCTAGAAGAAGCATCTTAACCAGATGTGGCATGCATAGAATCAAAACTTTTTAACAAAGCCCAAACAAAAAAAGTGGATACTTTCCCCTGAAATTGTCTGAGAACCTAAAAGCAACTCAAAAAACCCACCACCATCACCAAAACTGTCAAGTAAGTTCTTCTTATATAAAATTCTCTTCTGTCTCAGAAAGTATCAGAAAAAAAAAAATAACCCAATGTTATTCTTGCTAGACATCTTCTTCAGAAAAATAAAAGATATTTTTATTATTAATAATATTATTAATATTAATGGGTTTATTTTTCCTTTAAATCCAATATTAAATAATAAACAATACTTTTGTTTAGAACTAACAATAATAAATTATAAATGCATGTCGTGGTTTAAGCCCAGCCATAACTCAGAACTACGCAGCCACTCTCTCACTTCCCCCCATTTCTCCCCCCAACTCCCAAAGGGATGGAGAGGAGAATCGAAAGAATGTAACTCCCCCGGGCTGAGATAAGAACAGTCCAGTAACTAAGATATAACACAAAACCACTGCTACTACCACCAATAATAATAATGATAAGGGAAATAACAAGGGGAGAGAATACAATGGCTCACCACCCACCAACCAATACTCAGCCTGACCCGAGCAGCGATCTAGCCGTTCCAGGTAACTGCCCCCAGTTTATATAGCGGGCATGATGTGCTGTGGTATGGAATACCTCTTCGGTTAGTTTGGGTCAGGTGTCCTGTCCCTGCTTCCTCCTGGCTTCCCCTCCTCCCTGGCAGAGCATGAGACTCAGAAAGTCCTTGGTCAGA
>JANHGB010011481.1:0-28147 GCA_026283785.1 Coracopsis vasa | reverse complement strand
ATCCCTGCCTTCCCTAGGGCTGAGCCCCTGGGCTTTGCCCCAGGCTGAGCCAGCCTGTCCTTGAATTTCTTAAAGCTGTCAGAGGTGCACACAATTCATTTGGCAAAAGTGCTCAGCAGCTTCCCAGAGGGGAACTAAAATGATTTCCACAGACAAGCAAAGCAAATAGCCTGCGTCTTGTTTGTCCTACCAAGTATTAGTGACTAGTGCTGAGTAAGGATCTTTGCAGAGTGTTGATGAAAAGGCTGGCAACCCATTTAAACTGGTGTGGATTGTTGCAGCAGGGCTATGTGACAGTGAATCGCAAGGCTTCTGGTAGCCTTCATAGGCTGTGCAACCTGAGCCATGAAGCTGGTTAAAAACTGTGCTTCACGCTCTGAAATACTTGCACAGATGTACTCTGTAAGAGCATGAGACAGTTTCAATAGATGTTAGATTCCTCCTGTTAATGTGCAGAGCAGATATTGCCTCCTAAGATCCAGCTGAAATGTTCCACTGCGGTGGTATTTGAGACTAGTTATATTTGGCACATCTTTGTTCCGTATCCAGTTTTACAACTACCAGATGGCACCCTAATGAAACATCAAAGAACCCATGAACGTCTGCACTTAAGTGCTCTCTGAAAGATGTATCCAGTGAGATACAGAACTCCCACTCCAGATATGAAGGAATTTTGACCATAGGGCAGAAGTAGCTTTTATCTTTCAGACATTGCAGCAGCAGCACAGTACAAATCCTAACCTTCATGTAGAACAAAAACATCATCAACAACAAAGCTGTTTATCAGTGCTTTTTCTTCAAGATACTTTCCTAAAGTACCTTGAGCCCTTTTTCCATAATAGTAAGTTTGGGAAAATGGATGAAGAAGAAGCAGTCTTGCTGAACAAAATACAGAATCACTTCCAAGAACTTCTTCCGGAATAGGAATGGAAGTTCTTTGGAAGCTACTTAAGTTTCAGCAATGGAATGGAAGTTTCTTTGGAGCATTTAAGTATCAACAATGAATTTTGGGATTTGCGAGGGAAACTAGCTGGGTGGAATGGATGCACTTTCATCCATGGCTGGGATGAAACCTGAAGTCACTGTTCACGCAGTGTTGCTTCTTGGTCGGTCATGACAGAATTAATCCAATCTGGATGCTGAATCTAGATCTATAAATATATTTATTATAATATAACAAGAACTTAACAGTAAACATAAACTATATACAATACCATTACAGATAACCCTGTTTTTAATATTATTCACAGAAATAGCCAGTTTTGTTCCAGTGTGAGAAATGAAGAAATAAGCTAAATTGGAAATGTTGAATGTGTTTAGGTCTTGTTGACAGGTAGCACCTCCTTTGGAGGTAGACACACACCAACACTAAAATTAGTCCTGCCCCAGGCAGTTAGAAACTTGTGCTCCAATCTTTAGGTTCACACTTGCACCCTGTTTGACATAAATACTTTAAATGACATACTAATATATAATTTTGTTGTGCTTATTATTACTTTTTTTTTCCTTTAAAGAATAAATAAAACAACTGCATAACAAAGGCTGGAACCTCACTGTCAAAATGAGAGACTTGAGTCACCCTATAGCTTGACTCAGCTGACTTGAGCACTTTAAATACTGCAAGATACAAATGTCTTTTTTATTTTATTTTATAAATGATTATTAATAAAATAAGATGATTAGCGAACCATCTGCATTGATTTCCCCAAAGCTGTCGGCAGACCTCCCTCCCTATAAAAAGGCTAGCGTTATTTGGTATGAAATTCAACTAGATATTGACTGTAAGATCTCACCCACAGCCTGTACAGGACTCTCCTTGAATAACTGGCGTGGCATTTGGGATTTGAGTCTGCAAAGGCAAGTATGGCAACTTTTTTCCCTTGACTTGGAAAGAAATTGGACAATCCTTAGCTAGGGGTTACTTCCTATTTCTGATTTTTAAGCTTCTTTCCCCTGCCCCCTCTGCGTTACCCGGTCCATCTCCTGTTTGATCCTTGCATGTATAAATTTATAAAGAATTTCCACATCACAATGCTCTCTGGATAGACAATATTTTAATATATATAAAAATATAACCCCTGTGCTGTGCATATACTTACAACTCTACAATAGTAATCATTTTAAGTCTCTCATACTGGGCTTAAGTCTATGCATTTTTCTACCATGGGATTTAAACTCGTGTGTTTAAAATATGTAAATAAGAGGAGTAGAAGGTTCCCACACCTATGGGGAAACTCGAAAGCTAAAATAAAAAACTTCTCAGACTTTACATAAAAGATAGTGGTGTATATCCCAACATAAGGAATTTTGGTTGAGAGCCAAAACTGAGTGCGCAGCCGCAACATGAGGCACCTTCTCCATGTGATGAAAACGTCGACGTCCCACACTGCGCTCCGTGTTTTAGCGGGTTCCCAATCAAACCTCCAGATGGGATCCCAAATCTCCGGTTTATCAGGAGAATGCCTCTGGAATCGAAACCGTTTTCGGTTTGCATTACAGGAATCAAGCACTGCCAAGTTCGCTCATAAGCTGAAAGCAGGCGGAAGTGGTTTAGAAGACCCCCCCTGACCTGTGGGCATGGCCACATGTGCCCACATAAGCATCACCCAGAGCAGAAACTCATCCAGCCCAACAGACCTGTTCTGTTTTTAATCTTTTAAACCAGAATTTATTACCAATTCTTGTCCCCGGTCGCACTTCACCTCCCCTCCGGGCTCTGCTCTAGAGAACTGAAAGATTTGTTTGATCTGATGGAAGACTGACATCAACGTAAGCCATCTGTCACACAAGATTCCTCTCAGTCATTGGTATTGAAAAGCATGTATTTGTTAAAAACAAATGTAGGAATCAAAGTGGTAAGGACACTTTGACCTTTCAAATAGATTGATGCCTAAAGTGTAATAGTAAAACTAATCTGCATGGTTATTTTAAGAATCAAGCTTGAACTCTAAAGTAAAATGCAGATTTTCTTTTTTCTTCTCTTCCCCAGCTTAAAAAATATGTGAAATTCTATTGCACCTGGGTTGACCAAAAGCCGATGTCCAGAACAAGTGCCACTATAACATCTAGTGACACCCTTGTATTATTAAGTTACAATTATCTTACATAGCACGGAGCTCTCTGCTCCTTCTTCACCAAAAGGTGAGGATGATTTTTCTACATTCAATGTAGACACTATTCAAGACTTTAGAGCAATATGTTCACTGGCTGGCTTTGCTGCTTTTGTTTCTTAAGTAGTAGTATCCTTCTTGCCTGCTTTCAACAGGTACAAACAGTTCTCCATCCAACTCCTGTGTAACATCAGCCGCTCTGGATGTACTTCTTGATTGCTACGCAGCCGTGTCGAAAAACAGGGCAGGGCATATTTGGCAGAAGTGTCCACGTGTTTGTTTTAGGGTCGTAGGCTTCCATGTTTCCCAGGGCAGGTCCTTCGCTGCTAACGATCCCACCAGTGGCATAAATTTTTCCATCCAGAACCACAGCGCTTCGTTCATAAAAAACAAATAAAGTTTGAGTTAGTTTTCTTACCCAACAGTTTTCTTTTCAGGCTTAAAACAAACCCAACCTTGCATTACAAGGGGTAAATGATGAACACACCTTTTATTCTTATCTAGGTGAAGCTGTGCGGGTGCTTCTCTTACCTCTCCCTTGCTCTCCCCCAAAATCAATGCTTTTTGTGTCCCTGCCAGGTAGGTAAATGTTGTCTCTAATTTAAACAACAGATGTCAATTAGTCCAAGTACGATGCTCCAGCCCACATACAGCAAATGCAGCAGGACAATGCATCCCTGTAACACCGTCACATGCAAAAGCAATCCAAGCAGGTCGGGGTCCCTGCTGCCTTGGTTGGAATAAACCCTGTAATTACTCCTCTAATTACCAATTAATGCTGCAAAGTGGGGGAAAAAGCCCTAAGAAATGCCCTGTTGGCTCAGCCCCTTCCATAGCTACGCTGTGCTGTGGGAGCCTGGGGTTCCTGCTGACCTTGTCTTCATGTGCAGGAAGGGTGGTGTCAAGAGGAAAGCCAGCCTGGGGCAGATAGATCTGACGGCTGGGGCGTGCGGCTGAGGGGCTGCAGGGGAGCTGGATGTTGGCGACTAAAGACAAAAACCCTACTACTTTTTCCAAATGAAAGTGACTTCAGACATCTCTTGCAAATCAAGGACAATGAGGCTGGGCTAATCCCATGGGCTGTAGGCTCCTGATAGGAGGGAAGGTGCAGAGGTGTGGAAGGTATTTGGAAGAAAAATTGCCCTTCAGCCTCATCTCTTCTTCCTTCTTCCAGTTTCACACCTCATTCTCTTCAGCAATCATGTGCAGGGCATGACACTCACTTTGGGCTAATGGAGATGGACAACGAGGAGCTGAGATCCTTCCCCCTGCACAGGGGGAACCCAAAAGTGAGGCAGCTGTGTTTTCCATCTGCTGGTAAACCTGAGTTTGGCCCCCACCATTTAAAGATGTTGTTAAGCTGGATGGGGTTGTCGGTGGCTTTTCTGGTGGTTGGGTCCTTTCCAACAGGAGGCAGTGGATGGTTGTGTTGGGAATGAAAATGGAGACTTGGAAAGTGTGTACACACCAGAGGTCAGCAGGGAGAAAAATAAGGAGAGGAAGACAAGAAATTAATTGAAGCAAAGAAGGTGGCCTATACCTAAGAAGGTGGAAGGGCTGTAATGCTGTCATTTCTTCTGGCTAATTTTGGAGCAGTGGGAAGAAGAAGAATAAGAAGTGATAAAGGCAGAAGACAGAGAGCGCTGGAAGACCCAGGATGAACTGAGACTAAAGTGGCACTGACAAAGCCACGAGTTTTTGAAGAACACAAAACTCTGTTGCCCTTGTGGAGAAGCTGAGCCTGAGGTTAAAAATAAACCCACAATGACAACAGTGAGGACTCAAATAAGCCCAGTCCCTGGGTACCGCCAGGAAACAGGAAATAATGAGAATCTTGTCAAAATAACTGTTAATCTGAAAGGAGGAGGAAGGAGAGAGAGACTTGAAACACTTGATTAGAGCCTATCCACAAATCAGCAGGGCTGGATGATACATAGCCAGGGTCCTAAGGGAGTTTGCTAATGAACTTACTGAACCACTGGTAATTATTTTTGAAACGTCAGGGAGAAAAGGGAAGAATGAGGACTTGAGTAAAGAGAGTGTCATCCTGAAAGAGGGCTCTGAGACTGAACGAGCCCATGTCTGAAGAGCCAGAGCTGGTGGCACAGAGGCACTGCCCGGCCAAGACTCCTGCCAGCGCTCAGGTCCCTTATGGCCCGGAGGGAGCAGAGGTGGCAGGACCAGCCAACCCAGTACATCAGACAAATGTGCACATTAAACCACAGTTTGGGATTTAAGATATTTGTTGGGGGGTGGGAAGCCCAGATCTACAGGGAACAAGTTATTGCTTAAAAGCAAGACAGGCTGGGAAATACAGCTTGCAGAATACAGCATGAGGAGGGGGAAAGGACAATCTCACCATGTGCTGAAACATCCCCGATGTGGTCGAGGGGCTGCTGAAACCCTAGAAATGAGGCCATGGGGTAGCAGTTGCTGTTTGTGTTTCACTCATTTTTCTTTTTAGTGAAGTTGAAGGACATGGAAGCTTATGTGAGTTGGGATATCATCTGGGATGTTCTGGGTGAAGACAATCCAATGTCAGAGACGGACTGCTGTATAGAGCAGTTTTGCTGCCTTGGTTCTCTAATGAAATGCTGATCAGTCATTCAAACAATACCCATACACCAGTTAATTTAGCAATTTTCTTGGGTGAAGTGGGAAAACCCAAGCAAACTCCCTATCACAGAAAAGATCCCTAAGAAAGGTGTGGCTGCAGAACTATCAATAATGGGCAATTAAAAGAAATATTAGTATGGAGCTTGCAGCCTGAGGCTGGTTCTATTAGTGTTCGTGATCAAGGATCAGGGCCCATGAATGGCCTCTAATAAGCTTTAATTTACTGGTGTGGTGGACACGCTAGTGTAGATGACAGCACCTCACACCAGCACAGGAGAGGACCTTAGTGGCTCTTACCACTTACGCATGGGACCTGTCTGATACTTCCTGCTCATTAGCTGGTGAGCCTGTTCTGCATGGAGCTTTTGACCTGGATGGGATGAATGGGAAGGACAGAGGGAGGACATTGTGAAGAGACTTCTGTGTAGGTGACCCTGGGAACAGGAGCCGAGCAACCACCAGTTCCTAGTTGAAGTCTGGCCTTAAGTGCCTGGTGTCCACTTGGGTATCTTGTGTTAGGTCTCTAAACAGGGACCTGGGTGCTTTATAAGTTCCTATGTGGTATCTTAGCTGCCCACATTTCTTCTAGTAAGGTCTCTTCTTTCCCATGTTTAGTAGCAGCTACTCTGAGCCAGAGCTGCTGCCACTGCACTCAGCAGCCAAGCACAGCTTCCCAAAATGCTGCGGGTCCAGGTTCCTCCCCAGGCCATGCTCTGGATTAGGGGTTACAGCAGGTGGGCAAACGCTGCTCTTGTTCTCCAGCATCTGGGCTACACCACAGAAACAAATTCCTGCCCAGTAGCTGGGACCACTCTCCCATCATGGCGCTAATGCTCTGGGGAAGAAATGGAAGCTGAATCTCAGCCTCTGAAAGACCATGTGAATTGTAAATGGTGATTACAGCAGCTTCTCCCCCTTCATATGCGATTCCCATAGACAAGACTGGTAAAACACTTAGCTTGTAAGTCGTGCCTGAGGTTAAGCAAAACAGTGAGCTTCTGCTATCAAGAAATAGGCAGTTCTTAGTACGCAGTGGGTACTTACGTGTGCAGGGGACTTTGGAGACACTCAGGCACCTTTGGGGCTATGCTGGCAGGTAGGTACTTAAGATCAATTACAAAGTTAGTCCTAGATTGCTGCTACTTTGCAGTATTAGGGCAATCACTGCTAATTTCTGGGACCTCAGAGAATAGGAAACTCAAGTGGGCTTTAAAACCTTGAGGAAAGTGAATGGAAAGGAGTATGCTCATTGCTCTTTCTTCATTACTGTGACAATATTTCTTTTCTCCCCTCCCTTCCATCCCATCAGCTGTAAAAACATCGTTACCAAGGCTGACGTACAAAGAAAGAAATAATTACAATAATTAGGATGCAAGTTTATTGCTTGCTGCCATTAATGCTGAGAGATAAAATGATTACAGGCTGTCAGAGCGTGGGAAGGAAGGAAGGGAGCTCCACGCCACAGAGGCTTGCTGTGGGGATGCAAACCCTCCAGCAGCTTTGGGAGCAGCAACCTCTCCAGCTACGGAGGACCTCCATCTCCCCAGCAGCATGCCTGGGGTGAAGGTAATTGGCATCAGGAGGGAGGTCACTCCATCCATGCCTTCCAGGGAAACATGGTTCAGCATCTTGCCATGATTACCTGGCCTGCTAGCAACCCTGCTTCCTGCTCTACACCCCTTACTAGAGAGGCTTCACCTACAGCACTGTGGCCGCTTCACCAGAGGTGCTGGGGCACCCTTCATTGCCCAAACCATGAGCAGTGTCAGAGCATCACACTGTGATATTCCCCAGCACTGCCGCTGCTAATACAGCCCATCTGCTGACCTCCATGAAGCTATGAATCACACTCCTAAGGAAATCCCAACAAGGCTGAGGTGTACCAAGGGCTGGTGGGGACCTGGCTGTCCATGGTTGCAGTGGTTGTGTAACCTAAACACCCTTTAAATCTCTTCTCTGCCTATCCACTTTGCAGTCCTTCCCCAGCCTGAGCAAACAGGTGGCAGATCAAACAGGTGACAGCTGGCCACTAAAGGACTCGAAAAACAAAGTGAACCATTGAATCATAAAATCATAGAACACCCCAGGTTGGAAGGACCTTGAGAGATCGTCTGGTCCAACCTTCCATGGGAAAGGGACACTAGATGAGATTATCTAGCACCTTGTCCAATCGCGTCTTGAAAACCTCTCATGATGGGGACTCTAGAGCGTTCCTCAGGAGCTTGTTCCAGTGAATGACTGATCTCACTGTAAAAAATTCTTATATTGAGATAAAACTTCTCCTGGTGCAGCCTGTACCCCTTGTCTTCACTGTGTGGTTCCTTGTGAAGAGAAAGCCTCCATCCTCCCAGTAGCTGCCCTTTAAGTGCTGGAATACTGTGTGAGGTCCCCTCTGAGCCTTTTCCTCTCCAGGGCGAAGAGACCCAATGCCTTCAGTCTTTCCACAGAAGGCAGGTTCTCCAGCCTGCTGATCTTCTCTGTTGGCCCCTCTCTGGGCCCTCTCCTGTCTGTCCGTGTCATTTTTGAATGGTGGTGACCAGAAGTGGACACAGTACTCCTGGTGCTGCCGTCAAGTGCTGAGTAGAGTGGGATGACCACATCTATCTCTCTGCAAGGAATGCCCCTGCAGATGCAGCCCAGGATCTGATTTGCCTTTGTTGCTGCATTTGACTTCGCACTGCTTTTTTAATTGACATTTTTAATCACATGTGAGCAAGGCTGCCCACACTCCAGCTCAGGCGTGGAGCACCTGGGCTCAGCACACAGGAGCTGGTGGTGCTTTCCCATCAAGACCCTCCACTAAGTCTCCTGATGGGTGATAATTTGGAAGCAACCCAAAGCAGAGGATATCAGCACCTTTCTTCTGTAGTGTCTGAGAGACAAGTGCCTGGGAGCTCCTGCTGCAGCCTTTCCCTCTCCCAGTCATGATGCCTAGCCACAGCCCAAGCAGTGGCACTACCAGCAAAGTCTGTTAGTTTTTTCATTATTTTTATTCTTATTATTAATTTTCCTGCTTAGTTTTAAAGATCACGTCAGCCTCATCAGGAAATGTTAAAAACAATTTAAAAATAAATCCTGTCTTGTCATGTCCAGGCTTGTAAAAGATTTGAAATGGCTGGATCAATGTGGTGTTTTGACTCCACAAAACTTATTATCATCTGAGGCCACAACCAAAGCTCCTCTCCCTCCTCACTCCTGGGTATGCATGCACATATCTGGAACAGTTCCATAAACATTATCTAATAACATCAGTTAGACAGACACAGAATCTGCTTAACAGAAAAAAATCCTCACGTTTATTACTGGAAGGATTTCCTCCCTGCCCTAAGAGTTCAGGAGAGCTTTACTAGAGGTTAAACCAAATGACGCTCGTCAATTGGTTGGCATTAGTGCAAAGCAAGAAAAGTGAGCAGCATAACAGCTACCGTGGGAAGCGGCTCTGCAGTGCTGGCCAGAGCTGAAACCATCCCTTAAGCTTTTGTTTAAACTGGACAACTTTCCTTTAAACCCACACACTGGTTTGCAAGGCTGAAGTGAAAGGTGTTGCCATGTCTCTGGGGGTAGTGGCGGTCAGGGTGCCCAAGTGTCATCCCGAGTTTGAGGGCTGTGCTGACAACCTCTGTGGCTGTCTGCAGCCAGGTTCTGTTTGAGAGGGCTTGAGCCTGGGTGGCAGTGTTGTGCTGCCACAGGTTTCATCTTTATAATGAGATGGATAAATGAGGGTCCACATTAGTTCTGGTCAGTTAGGAGGGTATCATGCCACTTCATGAAGCAGGATTATTAGTGTGGGTGTTTTGGCCAACCTCCAGGTAGATTCTCCTCTGCTCTGCGAGCACTCTTCCTTGCTAATGATCCGAAACCATGATGTGGCATCATTACTTGGTGCTGAAAACCAGCAATGTTTTATTCCAAAGTCCGCTGCACATCAGCAACGGCCTGAGTGCTCTGCCTGTACCAGCTATGCTTTAATGCACACCAAAATCCTTCATGTCGCCAGCTGCGACAGAAATCACTGCGATTAGTTTGGTGTGGCATTTCTCATCTACTGTCCATGCAGCACAGTCCCAGACACACATCTCCTTCCAGTTATGCTGGAAGATTTTGGTTTTCCCTTCTGGACCACAAACATTTCCAGCAGCAAATGCTGCCTGCTGAACAGAGCAGCTTTTATGTTTGTGGGCTTGAGAAGTACGAGGCCATTAAGGATTTGTGCTCTGTAATAGCTTCACCTGGGAATATCCATCCAAACAAGCTGTGCTCTAACCCCTTCCAGTGCCTGCAGTTACCACAAACTTTGCAACGAGGAAAGGAATCAGCTGGGGGAGTCTGCAGTTGGTGCAGTACATTAGCGATGTCTTGTAGTTAAGCACAGGAGTCACCATGCTTCGCTGTTCAAGAACAAGGGCTTAGTTAAAAAGAAGGCGGGGGCAAGGGGGAATCCACAGACCGACCCTGGTCTTGTGCTGTTCAGCCTGAGTCGAAGTTTTATTAAAGATTTCCATTCAGCAGAACCATCTAATAAATCTTACTGGTTAACAGTCAGAGGAGGAGGAAGAAAATGCTTTTCTGGTGTCTGTTGGGAATTGCTGGTACTAAATTAGCTTCTCTGGAATTATTGCTGGCACCATCATGCTGCCGCTGTTGCCCCGTGGAGGCTCTCTGTAGCACACGCCTGTTTGCATGCTGCCTGCATCCTAAGCAAGCAGAATATGGAATTTTTAATCATGCACAGAAACACATTCGGTATTCCTTTTGCTTGAGGAAAAATAAACCCTTGAAGGGCATTGCGGGAAGGGAGAATGCTTGCCTGCAAAGGGAGGAATTGCCACTGTTGGAGGGGAGGGATGCCTGTGCAAGTCTGTCTGGAGGGAGGTATCCAGCAGAGGAAGGTGTGATTGTTCCAGCTCTTCATCCCTGTGGGCTGCTGTCTGCTGCCTCCACCTCCAACGATCCCAAAAAGGAACAGGGGGGTCTGTTCATCTCTGCCAAACCGAGATGGGGTCCATGTGACAAACAGGACACGCTTACCTGATGTTTGGGAAATGTCAAATATCTCCCTCACACACCGTGTAGATGTTCGAGATCTCTGTGTGAGCTCTCATTGAATTTTAAAATGCTTCAGGCCTATTACAGCTCTTTGCTCATTTGGCACCATCCCTCAAAGGGTTAATTCTAGGTCAACACAAATTTCTTATTGACTTCCATCAGGCTGGGCTTAATCTGAAAATGATGCTCGCTTTGCTCTTCTGCTGATTGTGAGCCGGAGACCTGAACCATTTATTTTTTGTTTTTCATTAAAAGTCATTTAACTTGGTATTAAACCCATTTGAATGGACCTTTAATTTTGCCACGCGGGAAATGCCATGCACATCTCTTTTCCCCGTGCTTCATCACGCTCCCTAGTCACTAACATGCAGGAACAGTGCAGATAAAAATGAAAGTGATGCAGTCAAGATTTTTCCCAGCAAATTCGGTATCGAGTAATTCCTGGTGAGAGGAGATCAATAGTATGCAGTTAATTTTTAAGTTGTTTATGTTGCTGCTTTTAAAACATGATTTTTGTGATCCATGCTAATGAGTGGAATGGGGAATTTATAGATTCATAGACTAAGGTCAGAAGGGATCTCTCTGCTTAGTTAATCTGAGCTTGTGTATATGCAGACTATGGACTTTCCCCCAGGCAGCATCCCTGTTGGAAAAGTATCTAATCTCCTCTTAACAACACTGGGTGTTGGTGAGCTCACCCCCTCCCTTGCTGGTTCTGTGTTTAATTATCCTGGCTGTTGGGAAAGTGCCTCACTTAAAGGCTGAGATGTGTAACTTGACGTTCTAGCCCCTGTAACCTGCTACGCCTTTGTCTGTGAGCCTGAAAGCTTTTCCACTTGTGCCCAGTGATCAAGTCACCTCTCAGCCTTTCTTTGATAAACTCCTTAAATTTCATGTCAAAGATCTGATTTCCAACCCAGGGTCACTTTTGCGGCTTCCCTTTGAACTTCTGCTGATATTTTCACATGTTGATGCACAGACCCAAGACCTGCATTCCTCTTGCCACGCTGTACTGCAGCAGCGCTCTCTCTTCCCAGCTTCAACTTCTTTTCCTTGCTGTGTTAGGGCTTGTATTATATATCCAATATTGCACTGACCTTTTATCCATCGCCTTGCAAGGAGAGCTCATGTTGTGTAGCTCTGAGTGGCCTCCTTTGTGTCCTCTGAGTGCCTGACTTTCTAAGGGGAACAGGGCTCGTATGATTGTGCTTCCTCCATGTATTACTTTGCATTTAAAATACCACTGCTAGCTTGAGACTGTCTAACTGAGACATGCAGATAACTGACTAAAATAGCTCCTTCTGTAATATTTTTACCCACTGTTACACCACCTGCAGCCTTTACCAGGGGAGATTTTTCTATTACCTGGATGGTTGGTAGATCTATTAAACAGCATTGAAGAAGAATCAATGCTTGCTACCGATGGCCTTGCTCAATGATATCTCCTCATTAACAACTACATTTTGAGATCTGCCAGTGAAGCACATTTAATCTCTCTAATGTGTGCCTTGTTAATTCCATATAATACCAGACAAATACCTTGGAGAAATTGCAGTATATTATAGCATCAGTTGTCTTTAGCAGCCAGGCATGTTTTATTAAAAACCAAAACAAAGAACGCAATTTCCCCCTGCACCCCCCCAAAAAACGGAAGTCAACAGGTTGGTTTAACAAGATCCATTTTCCAGGAAAGCTCATTGATTGCTATTCATCATAGTATTAGCATCTAGTTATTTGATGATGAAATCCCAAATTAACCACTCTGGTATTTTGCAGAGGACTAACATGAGGCTAAGTGAGACCACTTAGCCTGATGTTGGTACTTCGCAAAATTAATTGCTGCACTAAAATTCTCCCTTTCACCTTTTCAAAATACGGAAACACTTTGGCAGTGCCCTGATCCATCCTGAGCTGTAAGAGCGATTAAAAATCAACATTAGTGCTTCAATCAGCTTCTCAGCGAAGCCTCTAAAGACACCTGCGTCTTAGGGAGCCAGGCTGCCTGATCTGAGAACTTCATTTCTGAGTTCACACCTATCCTTGTTGCTAACAGCGACTGCTTTTGGACTCCCACAGCAGAACATGGAACGAAACCATCTTCCTCACTTCCAAATACAGGTCAGAAGTAGCCAGTGGATCGGGCTGTGTTACACTTTGCTGTCTCATCAGCAGTGGTTTTATAACCGATTAAAATAACAAATTTGATCCCCAAAGATTTAAAGTGCCTTTCTTTTTACTCCTATAAGCCCTTAATACTTCACTGGTTCCCCCAGGCTCCTGTAGCAGTAGCCAGTTTCTAACCTATTTGTTACTGCTAACCTCTCATCCTTCCTATTTCCATTCAAATTGATTCATTTATTTTTTGTCATAGGTTTTACATCTCCTTTTGGCTGAAATATTTTTCCCTGACTGTTTCTCAGCACATTTAACAATTTCTGAAATTGTGCCTTTTTGGGCATCCGATTGGGATGTACGAACTATTCTTTTTTTTGGTAGTTACCCCACTGTCAATGTAAGTTTCCAGTCCACTATTGCTTTAGGCTTCAGAAAAAAAAGTCATTTGAAAGTTTAGTGACGGGTGTCATACTCTACTTAAGCAAAACCAGTTTATTACGGTGCCACAGCAGCAGCTGGTATTTAGGTCGCTGGTTAGTCTCCTTGGTCCATCACAAAGTCTCCCACTGATTCCCTTCTGCAGGGTGCAGAGCAAAGTATCCCTTCACATTAGAAACCCTGGGAAGTTTTCATGTGATATGCCCAGCCAACAGCTCCTGTTTGAAATCACCCATTCAATTTCTTTTATAGTGCATTCCAGATACTTCATTAGCAGATTTTTGTTACATTTTACAAAACAGAGATGTTCTAAGAGCTGCTCGACCCTCTCTATGGGAAGACACAGCAATGTATCAAAAGTAAAAGACCCTCACATTTCATTTTACTGCTTAGGTCTCTGATCCTGAACTAAATTGTACCCTTTATTTCTGGTTTTCAGAAGAAAAATACCATTAGCAGCTGACTGAGCACTGCAGGCTTCACCTCCTGCTACAGCAGAGGGATAAGGAAGACTCCTCCTTAGCGCAGGGTCTAAGCACATGAAGCCGGCTGCCTGGACCCCTTTACTTTACAATAAAATCTGCTCCAGCAGCCAAGAGAGGGCGCTCCTTAAATTGACAAAAGAAACGGAGAGAAAAAACAGGTTAAAAAACCAACCCAGCAAGAAGAGAAAAACGGAGCATGCTTTCTTAAAAGGAATTTTCTCATTGCACCAAAGTGAATGGTTAAATGCCACAAGGTAAAACATGGAGGTGTTTTTCAACCATGGGATGGGGGCTAGGGACACCGCTGGTGAAGTAGCATTG
Organism: Coracopsis vasa; assembly: GCA_026283785.1. Lineage (NCBI taxonomy): Eukaryota > Metazoa > Chordata > Aves > Psittaciformes > Psittacidae > Coracopsis > Coracopsis vasa. The sequence continues at coordinate 14,016 of JANHGB010011481.1, read as the reverse complement.
CTGTGGGCTGAATGAGTGGGAGATGCGGGTCTGTTGTGGGCCCAGCTGCTGCCTCATGTGCTGTTCCTCCCAGCGCTGCCAGTGTTTTGCCTGGGCACACGCCTGGCACAACCCCTCTGTCCTGGTTTTGTTCAGTGCCCTGAGACTCGTTGCATCAGGTATTGGTAACAAACCCTCACCCAGCGCCTTCAGCAGTTTGTGGACCAGCGATGTCTTTTCCCAGTGGAACCAATAGCTCAGCCAGCTCTCAGCATGGGATCTGCTCTGAGAGGGGCTGGTGCTGTATAAAGCCTGAAACAAGCCTGTCTGATCGCCCGTAACAGCCGTGAGTACTTTTTAAAAAGCCTTTAAGTTCTGCCAGTACCTGCAATGGGGGCTAGATGTTTTTGTCAGCCAATTTGCGCAGTTTCTTAAACCTGTGACCAGGATTGGGGAAGCAAGCCCCAAAAGCCACTGAAAGAATGTAATAAATAAGAATAACTAATATCACTGTGGGGTGCTTACTCAGTGGCTTTTTTCTTTCAAGGATCTTTTAGGTGTTTTCTATCAAAACCGTGTTCCACATTATAATGGTCTCTCCTACAATGGGTATTTATCATCCTCTGGTTACAAAGGCAAACTGAGGAAGACAGTGTTCCTGTAGCTACTGAAGGAGCCCAAAACACATCCCTCCCCGCGATCCATCACTCCTGAACTTGAAGAGACACATGAACCACAGTAGGGTCCTGGATGTGCACTTTGGGAAATGCTGTATCTCTGAACATGTACAAAAAAGAGATGAGGAAAGCCCCCAGATGATCCACACCTCCCTTCCCCTCTACCCTTCACTATTAGGTTGTGTTAGCTTATTTATCAACAGAAAATGTTAAAGGCACTAGTAATTCAGTTTTAATGGTTTTTCTCACCTGCAGAACTGCCTGGAGTGGTTCATGTTGGGACCTGCTTTAATATTGCCTTTCTCTGGGTCATAGATGGTGGTTGCTCGTGCATACGCTCCTCCAAGAATAAAGATGAACCCATTGAGAGTGACTGCAGGAGCATATTTGTTATCTGTCAATGGAAAGCAACACTGAGATCAGTTTTAGGCTCACGTTTGGAGACTGTTTTTTTTATTTATACATTCCCCTTATTTATAGATAAGTCACGTTTCTCTAAACCTCCAAGGCTAAGGAAAGAAAAACGAGGAAACCTTTCCTGGTTTTGTTCTCCTCTCTCCAAGTTCTCAAAGGCACTTTTAAAGTTCATCAGCCCTTCATCCCCCCAGTATGCACCTCCCTCTGAACTGGGAAAGCACAGTTATCCTCTCCCGAAGCCTAATGGAGTCACCGTGAAAGCTCCACTCTTACATACGAAATTAAGATGTCAAGTTGCTTCAGAATTTAGAACTGCTGCAAATTTTAACTCAGATGCCTCCCATGCCTGTGCAGCAGCTAAGTACAGTAGAAACCCACAGCGCAGAGGCCCGCTTAGTAACACCCAACAGTTGGTTCTCTTTAGTATTCTGCTTTTGCTTGTGGGAAGGTCATCCACATAATCCAGAAGATTTTCTGAGACCCAATTTTTTTTTGCCTTCATCTGTCTCGTAAATTCACCTGCACTTTTATTTTCAGATGCGTGCGTACCTCCAAGCAGTCCTGTATTTTAGCAATAAACTCCGCAATGCTGGAGTTTGAAATTACGGAAGTCCCTTATCTTAAATCAAGTTGAGTCAGAGGTTCCAAGGACGCTTGAAAACTCTTGTGTTAGCTACGGCATTATTAGAAATATTGGTAAAACTTAACCATAAATTATCGAATAAAGTAAGTCTAATTTAATTAGTTGACTTGTCCCGTATGCCGTTAGCATGCCATATGCACATGATTAAATATGAGCCAGTTGGGCTGAAATTTCTCATGATGGTGTCTGTCTTGATGCGATACAGGTTTTTTAATCAACACTTCAGTGAAACCAATCAGCAGTGTCTGGAACAAAAGATGGCAAAATACATTCCTTTATTGGAGTTAAAATAAGCCTTGCATCAGTTCTCTAAGAAGCAAGAGCCTAAGCCCTCTGGTGTGTGAAGAAGATGTTTCCTGGGTGGCTATCCTGGTGTCAGCGGGCACAGAAAAATTCTCCATACATAATTATAAGGTAAAGCTTTCCAAAATCTGCATTTTTATATGCTCAGAAAAGGCTGGGTTTGCATCTCCAGTGCAGAATCATCCTGGACACAGTGCTGATGGCCTCAGCCACTGCAGCCCTCCTCCTATGTGCAGGGAGCTGGGCAGCGCGCTTGAGAGGAGGTGCGATACCAGCTTTATTATGCTCTTACATCTCCGATAAGGGCCTCTACATAATGTCAAAGGGGTCTGTATGTTCCTCCCAGGTCTGTAACAGTATGACTGTGTCCTTTTATGAACACAAAAAGAGAAGGGTTTAAACCAGCCCCTTCAGCTTTACTTTTGGCATTTGCTTACTTCTTGCATCACTGGTCTTGTAACCCTGAGGTTCTTGTAAAACCACCTTATTCCATTAAATATTTTACGAGGGGTTTAATTTGTCAGAAGTCAAGCAAAAGCTGATGAATGTCTCCAGAAGAGAGGTAATTTCCTTAACTGAGGTTTGAACTGATTAAATTAGAAGGGAAATAATGGTTTTGTGGTGTTTGCTTCTGCTCCAGCACAGCCATGGGGTGGTCTGGTCCAGTTCATCTCACCCCATGTCAGTGTGTGCTCAGGGGGACATACAGGGGTGCAGCTCCTGGCATGAAACCAGACAAAACATGTTATGGGTTAAAGCTGGGCTCCTATTGCGCTGAGTATCTACAGGCATATGTCAAAAAACCACGGATGTATTAGGAAAATGTCACTGATCCTTGAGAACAGATGGGAAGAAACTAATTCATCCAGAAAATAGAACAAGGAGTATTCAGTTTCTTTTCGGTGCCACTAAGCCACTATAATTCATCAGAAAGACTTATCTGTCCTAACAACCCGGCTCACATCCCTTTCCGAATCAGACTTGCATATGTGACATTTTTTTCCAGTTAAGACACTCATCAGAAATTTTCCATATTTAATTATCACGTCTTCCTGTTTTTTTTCCTTCGACTTGCACTGTTTTGCAGGAGAATGAAACTCTTGCATAAAAAATCAGAACTCGGCTCCCTAATCTCACAGGAAAATTATCTGGGGCTCCCTCAAGGCAGAAACAGCGACTCTCAGGAGACTGAATCACTGACTTCACATTCCTTTTTGTTAAGAAAGAGAGGGAAACCCCTTGGTTATTTTTATAATGATTTTTTTTTCTTTCTTTTCAAATAGGCAAACACTCTTATATTCTTTTTCTTGTTTTTTAAGAGTCTTTCGTGTTTGATTATCATCAATTTTTCAATACATCACCTATCTGTTGTCTTTTTACTGCTTTTGTCTTTAGCTACCATTTCATAAATCGGTATAAAGTAAGCCTGTGATAGAGAAACAGAGAAATCCCTGCCGCTTGTTTCAGGAAGGGAGACATTCGCAGCAGTCTCCTGATCCTGATGAAGATATGGCAGAAAGACACGAGGGACACCCTCAAGAGACAGGTAGAGAGAAGACAGTGGGTTTTATTTTTGTTTGGTTACCATGGAGGCAGGAATTGTCCATGCATACAAGGAGCGTGGAAAACTCCAGCCATCATTCCTGCTACCCAGGTGTAGATGACCACCTTCAGCCTTTAACCTCACTTCATCTTAGGTGCTACCCACACTCTTCCCTTGCTGTTGTCCTTCCCAGGGCTTGGTAACCTCCTGCAAACGCTCAGGAGACTACAACTTCTGTTGCTGCTCTAAGTCCTCACCATGCTCATAGTGTAAAGCTGGGGAACCTAATTTCGCAAAAGCATTTTCTGGTTGGGTTTTTTGGTCAATGCTACTGGGTGTACATGTGAGCTTCTATGGGTCAGAGGCTTATGGTGGGATATACCAGGGACACTAGTTATTTCAAATGAGTCCTTCCCTGCCAGAGGGAAGGAAGAGAGGGGAGAAGAAGCACAGAAACAGAGAAGCAGCCTCCTTTCTCCTCCAAAATTCAAGTGTTGGGGCTGTCAGATACAGTAATCCATTTTAAGCTGGAAAATCTTAAATGAGGTTTGTCCAGGACAGCAAGCACACTTGAGATTAAAAGGCAGAATAAATGTAAAGGAAATAATAGATAAAAGGTACTCTTCTCTCTAAGTGGATAACATAATAAAATCACTCTTCTTTGCTGTTGCTACAGGAAAATATGCAAGTATTTCTACTCAAGTGACAAGTCATTGCAGGAAGGGGTATGCACTCAATGACAATCCTTGAGCCAGAGGTGTACTTCACATGGGGTTGATAATTTAACCTACCAGTGTGCTCCTCACTTAGTAATGACAGCGTACTGCCTGTGATGTGTTTCATGGCTCTCCTATCTCTCAGTACATTATATGGTCAAGTAGCACAGTCCTGCTTTCCCTCCCATGATTGCTTAAAGATCTTATGTTGCCTCCCAGTGAAGCACTCGGTCAGAGACTGAAGTGGCATTACACTGAATGGCAGCAGCACTTCATATGGGAAAAGGTTATTAAAACCAAGCTAGTTTTTTAGCATTTTTATCATGAGGAAAAAACACGGGCATGCCACCAGCCCAGATATAACTCCAACCGAAGGGTCCCTCTGCAAGTGCAGGTGGCCAGTGGGGAGGTTGATGCAAATGACGAAGCAGACAGGAGAATGGAGGCTAGTTAATATAAAATATATCTGCTTTTAATAGTAAGTGCCTCCTCCCCTCTCTGAATACTATGCAAACAAGCTCAAGAATGGCATAGTAATGGATAAGATAACGTCCTGTGGCGGCCAGGAGACCGTGGTCTAATCCTTAACATAGCTCATGAGGCCAAAGAGCAGATACCACAGTAAACAGGAGGGTCTCGGATGTCAGCCCTCTGGCACGGTGCTCTCTTCTTGGCTGATTTTTCATAACTATGCAACAGATTGCAGGGCCCTATGGTTTCCTCAATGACCCTTGAGCAAACTTTCCTCAGGGACCCTGAAGTTGAGTGTCCTCACTTACAAATGCTGCATTTCATGTATGTGTGGTGGGATCACCGGTGCCAAAACAGAAAGCTCCACCTGCCGCTGTGGGGCAGTTTCAGCATCAAATTATGAGACAAATGTTGATGAACTGAAGAGAGTTGGACAAAGCATGGCCACACAGATGAAGGGGAGGTAGCAAGGCAGAGAAAGTATGTGCAGTGGGAACACATCAAGGAGTGGAAAAACCCATTCTGAATGGTGCATATGGCACATACAGAGGAGAAATGGGTGAGACAAAAGAAAGTAATATTCAAGCTTACTAGTGGGATAAACACCAAGAACTAGTCATGGCAAGAAAAATACACTGTAGGATGAGATGAAACCTTCATTGCTTTGAGAGTTAATAGGTGAGAGCTGGCCAAACCCACACACGGATACAATACTATTGGCCTTGGGGAAAGGGGCAGGACGTGTCTGATTTTTCTTGTAAAGTCCAAAAATAAGTTAATGGGAATGAGCATGCATTTTAACCAAACTAAGCCACAGGACAGTGCAGTAAAAATGCACGGATGCTGCTAATGCTGTTTTCCAGATATTTCTTACATTCTCAGCTCTGTGATTGTACCACATATCATTGCAGGAGTAAATGGCATGGTGAGGAACTAGATACTTGATTGGAAATCTAAAATGCTCATAGATCTTTGACCTCTGTGTTCCCATAGTTCTCACCAGATTTTAAAATTTAATAGTGGTGATGACGAAACACTGGTTTTTGTGCAATCCAGAAACATTAATAAAAACTTGTAATTCCACCAGTACAGACACTGACTGTATAGAGTGTCAAGAAAAGGTATATTTTAGTGTCCTGGCATGAAGGCACAAAGTGAACTAAAAGGCAGTGACTAGATAATTAGGCTTAGTAACAGCCACTGACTTCAGCATGTATATAGCCATCTTGTTAAATGAGACAAGCCTCAGGAAGCTGGGCATGGAATATTTTTAGCAGAGTGATATAGGGCAGCCTGGCAAGATCTGGAAAGGCAGGTGCTGCAAGTAGGTAGCCTGGGTTCATTTACTATTGTAGGACTTACTTTGGCTTGACAGCAGCAAACTTCTTAGAGCTCAAAACACAAAAGAAAGAGATGTGTGATGTGGTTTACCAAGAATATGCAATGTGGAAGCCCTGAGAAGCTACACTACTCCAGTAACATCAGTCTGTGGGCTGCACTGATGTACAAACATCTATCTCTCCAAAGCTGGGGAGGACAGATGTGGGGCAAAGGATGGGACACTGAGAAAGACCCTCTCCTCTTCAAACATGGACGTGTATAATCAACACCTACCCAAAGGCTACCACAGCATCCATGTGCAGCGAGTTGGTGAGCCTAGTGTCATACCTACTGTACGCAGGCATCCATGTCCCAGCACTTCCTGGCCGTTAAGGGCTAAAGAATAAATGGAAACTGGGAGTGAATTCACTGCTTATTCCTAGAAGAAAATCAGGCAGAAGAGAGCAGAGGCTGAGCTGCATGGACTTGCTGTCGCTCCCTACTTCATATCTTCTCTGCACAGGTAGGATATCAGTATCCAGCCTGCTTCACCTCCATTGAGATTAGCCAAAAAAATTACCTTCCCCCTTTGCCATGGTTGATGCCAGTGTTGCCTTGGGCAAGTTTGGCACACAATGCTTTGGAAGAGATGGACCTGTTGGGTTCAAATGTGTGCTATATTGTGTTCAACTCACTATCATAAAATACCAGTGACTTGAGACTGGTACTGCTGATCTAAAAACCTCCAGAGACCTTGGCTACTTTCAATACCTGCTCCTACTGTTGCCTATCTGAACATGCTTGCAGTGTTCTTAAATAACCTGTTGTCCTATCTGAGGTCAAACAGATTTCACTGATATCTGGGGTGACCTTAAACAGTACAACTCGCCATAGGAAAGCTCAGCTGCCTTAGCTTAGAGAGATACATCAAGAATTCACAAATCAACACAAAAAAAGTTCTGAGGATGTCAAAGGCACCCCAGCAGTGATCATTCCACAATTCATCTCAGCTCCATTTTGCAAAAAGAACTCCAAGGGTCCTTCGACTCCCTTGCTGGGTTTAGACTGTACTGTACTTGGTGTAGTATCCACTTCTTGGGGATACTTTAAAAATGCAGGTGACAATATGGTTCTTGTAGAGATGGAGAAATCAAAGTATATAATCTCAATATTCCCACTGCCTTTTAGTGAAGATCGTACATCACATCAGTGCAGTTTCCCAGACATTCTCCGTGGGGGTGCCATTTTTCAGGCTCTGTGTTATTTTACTTTATTTGCAAATAAATTGACATTATACATTTCCTGGCAAAGACACAGCAACTCCTCATTTTATCATGCATTTTATGCCTTCAGCTTAACTAATTAACTTTGATTACACCAAGAAAACATGAATACCATCCTTTAACTTCACCGGTGTCTTTCACGTGTTTTTGTTAGGAGATAATAGTACCCGTCTATTAGAACAGGTGATGAACCCAACTCTGACTGGTTTGGATCATTTTTTCCAAGCATGCTTGGTGTTGATGCCTGCTAGGCAGAATAACGAGCCTAGGGAATGATTTCTTAGCTCCTGTGGCACTTGCACTATTTTCATGAGGAAAAGGAATACCTCTTTGCATAATGCATTCATTTTTGCAATAAGCTGTGAGTCTAGAAAACCTCATACTGTCAGTCAGTGGATTAAATGAGCAGCAGCAGCTGTAGCCACGTGATAGAAAAAGCCAGGCAATAAGGTTGTTTGCATTGCTGTACTACATAAACATAACTTTTGCCGGTTAACACCCTCCCGCTGGGTGCTTCATGCTGCATCATACGCATGTCATGTTATGTTAGGCTGGACACAAACAGCAGCAAGGGACCTGAAAAACAGCAGCACCCTCTGCACAGGGGAGGCTATGCCGTGACTGTACCAGCTCCTCATGACCTGATCTACTAGGGTACCCCAAGAAGAGAGTCAAAATAATTGTAACAAGCTACAATAAAAAGAACAGCTTGGTTTAGCTTTCTGAATATTCTCAGACCTTACCTGAATACCTTATAACTGTGCTTCTATAACTTGTTACTTGCCACTCCTACAGCTCTACCAGGCTCAGTAATGAGACCATGGTTTTTTAAAAACCTCATGTCACAGTTTCAATGTGACTAAGAGGTTTAGGGTGGTGAAACAGGCATGAGGCATCTATAACCTCTCCGGAACAGGTTCCCAGCCAGGCTGTAGATGCTTCATGCCTGGAAATGTTCAAGGTCAGGCTGGACGAGGCTTTGAGCAACCTGGTCTAGCTGAAGATGTCCCTGCTCACTGCAGGGTAGTTGGACTAGATGAACTTTAAAGGTCCTGAACTATTCTATGAATCTAGGATGCCAAAGCAAGCCACCCCAAAACAGCTTCTCTTTGACTGTATGAGTGCTGTTTCTTTGCCAGTCAAGTATAGCCAGACCAAAGGCTGTCCATAGCCACTCAGCGCAGGTTGGCTGTTACTCTGCAGTGACGTCCTTGTGAGGCTGAACACTAAACCACATTTCCAAAAGCAACCTAAACGCTCACAGTGCAAATCACCACAGAAAGCAAGTAAGGTGCAAACTTATGAGCCATATGCTCATTTTGGAAGGAAGTCTGCACCGCTGACACTGGCTGGTACATTGGAAAATTTGGCCTCTTGTCTTGCTCTTTGTTCAGTAAAATGTTCAGTGAGCTTGAGGGCATCATAATCTACAAACACAGTTTTAATAATTTACATATATTGGAGATTTCAGCCTCTGAAGCATGCATTTCTGTGGACACCACTGATAAATCCCAGTTAAGAATGACTGCTGCTTCCCACAGGACAGGCGGCATCTTAACAAACCCATGAGTAATAACCCATTAACTGATGGTGGTGTTAAACTACATGGAGCAACACATGATGCCAGGATGAAGTTTCACTGCACTTTACAATTTTTTTGGATCTAAAATTACTAATTGTCCATACCCAATAACGGCATTCCTTTTTCCTCTAATTTGAACTCATCACTTCTAGCTGATAACTAGCTGTATTAATGAGTGACAGTTGCCTTCAGTAAAGATGCAGATAATTGCCTCTCTGGTATAATATACCATGCATTCCTGCCAATATGTCATAAACGTATCTTCCCCCACCCCCCAACTCATTTGCTTTCTGCAAAGGCATTAAAATGCCTGTAGTGCAGAGATCTCTGTTGTACTACGGGTACTCTGTTGTACTCTGACACCACGCACACCTTACCGATCATGGGAGACTCTATGAAACTCCACGAATTAGTCTGAGGGATGTAGGACTGCAAGACCCCTGCAGCTCGGCCGGCTTCGTTCACCCCACCGAAGACGTAGATCTTCCCACCACAGACAGTCGCAGCGGCTGAATGGACGGCCTTTGGCAGGGGAGCGATGGTCTCCCACTGATTGGTTATTGTGTCATACCTAGGAGAACAGCAGTTGGAATGAGCTGAGATGACACCATGCTGGGCAAGATAGACAGGTAGAGAAAGCAGGCTGGGATACAACAGAAAGGCAGCTTGACAAGCAGAAGAAAAGCAGAAGTGGAAATGTATTTTTTAACATCCTACAAATTCAAGCACTTGGTAAACAGTGTAATTAATGCTTTTTCTAAGCTTTTAAAACATTGAGAAAAGCCCAGAAAAAGCTTGTTCTGTTTTCTATATATGCATCTCAAATCTCATTATAGGCCAAGCTAAAGAAACTCAGGACATCTTTGTTAAGATGTCTTCCACTAATTATTTCTTTTAATGAGTATACAATGAGATTATTCTTGCAAATCAGTGCAGTGATATCCAATAGAGATTGCAGGCAGGCAACTGTTAATGTTCTTCAGTTGTTCAGCTTGTGGAACACATCTCACCTGCACATAATGCAACGCGATAGCTCTTTTTTCTCTGGTTAACTGGCCAGCGATGTACATTTTGTGCCAGAATGAGCTGCTTCCATTTAATTTTCATTGTGCAAACCAAACTACTGTGCTTCATTGCAGGATGCTGCAAACATTAATGCTGGAATAAGATTTCACCATTGCATCCATATTTGACATGAAGCAAACAGAAAAGAGTAGGCATGAAAGTGCTAAATTAGTTTTAAGGTCATCAGTATCTGATTTAATTAAGCCATTGACCATAAGGGATGTGTAGTTAATAATCCACGGATGAAGATTCATTTTAGACAATGTCACAAGCACAGACGTCATTTTTTTTTCTTTAAAGATAATGTGGCCGGGATCCAAATAGCTGCTCTAAAATGAGTCTGGGAGACAGTACAAAATAACATGATTTTTAGGGTTCTATATTTCCATGTAATGGCATATTCAGTCAAATAGGAGTTTCCTGCATAGCGATTATTCAGAATTGTTGACTGCAAGAACAGAAGCCCTCATCACCCATTCAGGCTTTTTGCTCTTAATATTAGTGATACGCAATATGCAAACATGAAATGAATCCGTGGCCATGAACCCATCTGTAAAAAATGATTTAGCAACAAAGGATTTTTCCCTTTATAACATGTCCCTCAAGTTTTCATTGCCCAAACCTGGGGACAATAAAAGGGAGAAATTCTATAAATGGTGGAAACAGCACAAGAATAATGTTCTTAATGAAGACACATTAATGAGTTTCCAAGTAATAGAACTGAAAGTAATTAACACACTCATAAAACTGAGGCAAAAGCAAGAGGGAGGCAAACTTTAACTAAAAAAAAAACCTAGGCAAGTCCCTTATAATGAGCATGGAGAACTGCCTTGTACAATGCTCTGAATTAGTTACCGAGAAATTAAATTCATCTACAACAAGTGATCAAAGGGGAGAAATATAACAAGATTAAACAACACGGTGCTGGGAGCAATCAACATGACACACCTATATTGGGCTGATTCTTAACACTTAGTACCAATCCTGAGCCTGCAGATGCATTTTGACTGCACAAGAACCTCCTCCAGGGAAGGCAGCATATGCTGCATCTCCTGCATTTGCCCACAGCACTTGGTGCATACTAGCAGATATGCAAAAATCTTGCATAATACAGTTTCGTACACTGCTTTTGGGTCACATTTTGCTAACTCATCTACAGCAGTAATTTAGGGCTTGATTATTTTATTCATGATGTCTTATTAAAAGCTGGTTAAGAAATTGGTTATAATTGGTTGGAAAAGGGAAAGCAATAATGCCGAGAACTGACCTAATGTTCCTTTTTAGAACCTTGGCTTCTAAGATACAAATTATTCCTGTCACTCAATATGTATTGTCTCACACCATCCACTCTGACTTAGCACCAGGAATGTTTGTGGACAGTTGAAGTGGCCTGAGATGGGATGGTGAGTGGCTACACTGCCTTCCCTGGTGCTGGCAGAAGTACCTGGCAAACCACAGCTCCCAAAACAGATGTGTTCCTCCCAATGACTTTCTGATCACTCCAATATGTTTTTGGGAAGGACGGGTTACATCCTTCACATATCCTGCAGGCTGGGTGTGGCTGAGGACCAATGTCTATAGGAATACTGGAGAAAGGGTCCAATTACAGAAACAATCATCCTTTTTCTGGATGAATATCACTATTGCGACCTCAGGTCCCCCAGACCCTGTTTTCACCCACTTTCATTGTTCTTCAGTTATGCTTTATGATGACAGAACTGATCTTTCTTTCTCCCACTCTGCATCTGTCACTGGGAAACCATGAATGACCGGTTTCACTTTATCTGCTGAAAGCCAAAGGCTGCAAAACTACTGAATATAGGTGCAAGTGGAGCTTTAAAAAACTCCACTCTTGTCTTGAGTGTCATTTGGTTTAAAAAATCAATGAACCATAAAGTAGGTGGAAGCAAGTCTCTGTCCACCTAACACAGACATCTAATGTGGGTTTTACATAGGCTGTACAGTGAAGCAACCCTCTTACAAGCCTAAGTTACCCCTGGGGCTGAAGAAAAGATGATGATGCCTTCAAGGCTTCCTGATATGTGTCCATCAAGTCCCTCCATCCCCCTGGGAAATTTAGTCCTCTGGTTCATTCCCTTACTGCAATACTGTAGACCTGATTTCTAGTCTTTGTTTTGCTTCAGCTCCCACCCATGAGAAAGTAAGTCGTTTTTTTTCCTGTTGGGATTATAAAGCTGTCTGCTACCAAATCTCTTTCACATATGGACTTGCAGAAAATAATAGTCACCTCTTCACCTTGTACGTGATAAACTAAGTAGTCTAAGCTCCTTAAGTCTCTGAAAGGCAGGTTTCCATCATTTTGGTCTATCGCTAGTCAGCTCCTAATGTGTTCACACAAGGATTTGCACCAGATTAACTAAATTGGTTTAAAAATGAATAAAGGTGAATCTTCGTAACCTTCCAGGACAGGAAATAATGACACCTGCTTTACCTCTCTGCCCTAGGGCCTTTCCATGTGTCGTGTCATCTCTGGTGTTGCTGCCACTCCACTGCCACTAGTGCTACTGGGGCTCCTCAGCTGCCTTTAATGCTAGCTCTGCTTAGGGGCCAGCAGGGAGAGAACTGATTTAAAGAATAATCACATTGGTCTCTTTCCATTAGTCAAGCTTTGCATTTGATTCCCCTGTTTGAAGCCGTAGATGGAGACTTAATGGGAGGAGCTGGCTTCATGCCAAGCAAAGGTTTTCCTTCCCTCTCTGCCACTGCTCCCTCTAGTCCTGGTGTTTCCATGCTTGTCCTTGGCTATGGTCCTACCAAGCCCATCCAATCTTCTGAACTTGAAACTTCAAGGACATCTCCTTTCTCATGACTGACTCCTGGTTTTGCAGTCCTTGTATGCTATGGACTCACATGTGGTTTTACACACATGCCCTCGCACACCTTCCTCTGCCTTCAGAGCAGTCCCTGCGACCCTGCTGTCTATGGCCCTGCCAGGCTCCAGACATCAGACTTTCCATGCATGCAGGACACGTGTCCCCTGGCTTGTTGCTTCATGTGCACCAAGAACCATCATCTCACCTGACCCTTGTGCAGTCACTATCTCCTGGTTTATGTGTTATTTATGTACTCACGATATGCCAAGTCATCTGATTCAGCAGAAAATACAGCCCAGGAATAAAAAGAGCACACGCAGAAATTACCTTGCTGGCTTCCACAATTCTCCACTCTTAGGATTCCATCAGTAGGCCTGATCTTCCTGCCTGACCTTCCTACTGCTTCACTCATCTCATTCAATGCCTCCTTTCTTGCTCTTTCCCTACCACTTCAGTATTAACAGCAGAAAACCATTCATTTCAAGCTGTGCCGTTTGCTTCTCTGCCTTCATTTTTAATCTCTTCAGCACCTGAAAACACTATTTTTTTCTCTCATCAGTCTCTTAATTTTTCCCCTTCTAGGTTAAACAGCTATATGAGTATCTTCATTTATTCACATTATAAAATCCTTACACCACAGTTAGCTGCTTACAGACATGCACCCTCCAGTTTCTTATACATTATTTAAATCTATTTCTAGGAAAGCCGCTATTTAAAATAAAGCTGTACAGTGTCATACTGGCCTGCTCACCAGATAATCCACATGTTGTTTAAAATCACATTAATGGATTGCTGGTTTTTGACTTTTTTGTTTCTTCTTGACTGTTCTGAGGGGCTTAAGAAATTATCCTTGGACAAGGCTATTTATTTAATTTTCTTAAGACATCATAGAAATATAGAATCATATAGTTTGGAAAAGACCTTTAAGATCATCAAGTCCAACCACTAAACCATGTCGCTAAGTACTACATAGAATCATAGAATAGTTAGGGTTGGAAAGGACCTTAAGATCAACAAGTTCCAGCCCCGCTGCCATGGGCAGGGACACCTCCCACTAAACCATGTCATCCAAGGCTCTGTCCAACCTGGCCTTGAACACCGCCAGCGATGGAACATTCACAACTTCCCTGGGCAACCCATTCCAGTGCCTCACCACCCTCACAGTAAAGAATTTCTTCCTTAT
>JANHGB010011479.1:0-12496 GCA_026283785.1 Coracopsis vasa | reverse complement strand
GGAGCAAGCTGCTCCAGTGGAAGGTGTCCCTGCCCGTGGCAGGGGTTGGAGCTGGAGGACCCTTATGGTCACTTCAACACAAACCAGCCTGGGATTCTATAATTGCAATTAAACGTAGATTATTCCTTGGAGACTTTCCTCTTACAGAGGCTTTGTTTAAGTGGTCAGGTTTGCAATAGTGAATTTTTTCTACAGTTGTCTTTAGGATTGCATTGGTCAACATCAACTGTACCTGAAGCAGAGATCTATCCCCAGCCATGGTGCTTGGGCCACTAGATGCTGATTTTCCTTTATGAAGCAACTTGCCATGACCCCTCTGCTCTGGCTCTATAGTGTCCTCATTGTACATGCTGTGTGTATTTGTCACATACACAGCGCATGCAATGTGGACATAATGGAGCTCAACTTACGCCTGAGGAGATAAAATCCCTGCAGGAAATTTTCTGTGTTTGGTACTGGGTTTATTTTGGTGTGGGATTTTAGGATCCCATTGGTGTGTATGGACACTGTCCTTGTGTGTTAGATATGGCCCCAAAATTGTATTGTGGATGCAGGTCATCAGTGGAAATGAGGCAGTGGCAGGAGCTTGCAGGGTCATTGCGGTTCTCCAGACCTCGCCATGGAACTCGAAGGAAACGTATTGACTGGAATGAGATATTGCAGAGCTCTAAGCTGGGCCCTGATGGCCAGGTTCATGTACTCTGTTACTGACATTCTTCTTGCGTTGGAATTATTTATTAATTTTTGCACATTCTTTGTTTTATCACTTAAACTTTGGGGGGAAAAAAATGCTTTCTTCAGCTAACAGGGAAATGGGTAAGTCTTGCACCAGCATTTATGAGGGTTTATGTTTTTAAGCCAAAAAGCAGAGCAAACCTGACTCTTCTGGGTTTGTTTTTAATCAAAACCCCAATCGTTTTTATTCCAGCGTTTAGAAAATGTGATTTCATGGAAGGTGCTTTAATGGCTGGGTTTTGTTTCAGGCACTTGTCACCCATCTGCATGAGCAGAGTGCTTTCTAGACCTGAAGCCCTGGTCAAGAACAGGAACCACATTAGAAACTGTGATACTTTCACTGTGCTGGAATGAAATGGGGGGTGGTGGTGGGGACACATTTGCAGTGGCAGTGAGGAAATGCCAGCAGCTCTCTCAGGGGTGCTGCACTGTGTATTATTGCAGTTGCTGCTCAAAGTATTATTCCAGTTAGTGGGAGGTTTTAGGAGTTTTGCCTTTCACAGGATTGCAAATGATTCTTGCTTGACTGCTGGTCTTGTACAGAGGATTGTTACTGGCACAGCTCATCAGTATCTGTGTCCTTGTGCAAGAAATCTGGAGAGGGACCTTTTACAAGGGCATGGACAAGGGGAATGGCTTTAACCTGCCCCAGAGGAGATTGAGACGAGCTCTCAGGCACAGGCTCTTCCCTGTGAGGGTGCTGAGGCACAGGGTGCCCATCAGTCCTGCAGATGTTGGCAGTGGTTGGTGGGAGCTGCTGCAGCTCCGCTCTGACCAGTCCCACTTCAGCAAAGGGCCCCTGGGGGGCTGTGGCTCTCCTCTGCGGGGGCAGTTTTGCTCTCGCTGGATTATTCTATTTCCCTTCCTTTAAGTCGCTATTTGCATTAATCCAATTGCTGGAAAAAGATTGTGGGCCCAGAATAAAACCCGGTCGTAATTAAAAATGTCAAAGCGGCTTATGTTTTTAGGCCAAAGTTATTAGAGGAGGCTCTCAACGTACTGATATTAATACCCCAGCCTGGTCTGGGAGGCTGTTATCATGATGGGAGTGTTTGATAATGGGCCTGTTTCTGAATGTTTTCGAGTAGACAGCTCTGCTTGTGTTTGTCTCATGTCTCTATGTCCCCAGATGCACACACCAGCCTGCACCTCCCAGGCTTAGGGGGCATCCTGGTTTGTTTCATGCTTCTGGCAGGTTGTTTTTAGGAGCCAATCTAGCTACGTTGCAAAAGCAGGGAGAGCTTGTGAGGGGACGTTTGGGGCACAAAGGCTGTGGGTATTACCCTCTGTAAGAGGATCGGAGCATATCAACATCTGCATCTTAAACCATCTTTTCATTATGAGCGCTCCCTTATCAAATACACTCTCTGCATTTGGAGTTTCCACCAACCCTCTGTCTGGATAAAGAAAAATGTGAAATTGGGGCAGCTCTCAGCCATGCCATTACTCATGCCATGTGCCCAGCTTTCTGGCACGGGATTGTCTGGGTATTCTATTTGTAAACCTGCTTTGTAAGTCTTTGTGAGTAGAGCACTTTTTAATTACCTCTTTAGAATTAAATCAATGGAAGGGCCTGAGCTACTTGTTTTGAATCCAGAGATCAAAGCCTTCTTTGACCTTTGCTTTCTTCAAATGGGAGGAGTTTCATTTCGTCTCTGTTATGTTGCATTAAGTGTAAAGGAAAGGATCCCAAGGGACTCATTCCCTGACAAAGAATTTAGATGAAAAATGATGGACCTGAGCGGCTCTCAAGTGGAATCTGAATCTGAATGTTCTGAATCTCCACCTAGAGTGTACTGAACTTCCAGACTTGAGCATCCTTCATCTGACAGCGCACAGTGTTTTGGCCTCTGATGGCAAATGGGGTTTACAACTGAAGCAGTGAATGAAGTCTTCTAGAGCATCAGTGCTGAACTGCTAGAGGGGTAAAACCAGACACCCTCCCAAGTGTCCATTTATCAGCCTGTGAGCTGCAGAGAGCCTTCAGTGAAGGGAGCTCTTTCCAATGCTTCTTTCTGGTTTAGGCATTTTGATGTTTTATAGAATTGCAGAATAGGTTGGAAGGAACCTTCAAAGCTCATCTGGTCAAACCTCCTGCCATGAGCAGGGACACCTTCAACCAGACCAGGCTGCTCAGAACCACATCCAGCCTGGCCTGCAATGTCTCCAGGGATGGGGCATCCACCACCGCTCTTGGCAGCCTGTGCCAGGAGTTTTAGGTGTTTTCTTTTCTTGCTTTGGTTTCCCAGTTCCTTTTCAGGAAGACGTTTGGATCTTTCCTTCCAGTAACAGCGCGTTTGCGGTCTTTGTTCTCCTCCAAGTGGCCCTGTGTGGCTTGTGCTTCATTTCTGGATGTCAGGAGCGATGCTGACTTCCTTCTGCCTGGCATAGGGAAGCTTTCTGTTCCCTACCTGCCATTCTCGGTGTCCCGGGCAGGTGCTGAGGCACTAGCCCCGGTGTTCCCAGCTCTTGCTGCGTGCTGGGGTTCAGCGCTCACACTGAGCCTGCAGTGGTTGGTGTGCTCTGGGGTGCTCAATGGCGGAGCTCCAGCTTTGGGCCAAGTTATTTTAAAGTGCTTATTTACATGAAATAAATTTAGTCTCTAGGCTCTGCTGAGGAATTCTGTGTCCCTGGCCTGCGCTGGGGAGAAGGATGCTGTGCCAGAGACACAAGAGGCAGCGTTAGAGGGCTTCATGTTTTCACTGCTGTGCACAGCTGAAGAATTCCAAATTTAGTATTGCCTGCATGTGGTGGGAAACACAAAGTCAGGAGAAGTCTGAGGAAAGAGAAATGCCAGGAGCCAGCCGGGCTCTCCCTGGTGCATTCCCACTGGAGAAGTCATGAACTCCAGTGAAGGGCTGATTTTTCCTCTGTGGTGCACAGCACAAAACTTCCCTGTTGCTGTCAGCGGTCCCAATCCGTTCTCTCTTGTTTGTGATACAGGAGCACGCACACGTGTGAGGCTGGTGGAGGGGGATGAGTGCTGGAGACAAAAGCCTCTTATGAAGTGTCTGAGGCAGGGAGAACCTCAGACTTCGCCTCTTGCCCTAAATAAGCGCTAATGAACAGGATTGCAATTCTCTACCTTTCCCATGTCCCATAGTGACTCTGGTCCCCTTTCCCAAAACTGGATGTGGAGTGGGCATCCGAGCTACCGAGCACTGTGGGTTTTCATGATCTGCTCCCCTTGTAAATCGCTTGTGCCGGCAGTGAGATGTGCTGCCTGTGCCCTGGTTTGCAGGCAGCGACCCAACTGAAGCACAGGGTTTGCTCTCTGCCTGCACTCTGGCTGCTGCGTTTCTGCCAGCGAGCCCTCTGCAGAGGGAGGACTGTTTGAACCTGTCCTGATGGGCTGTGCCGGGTGGTTTGCACGTGTACAGGTGCCTGCTGGTAGGAGTCCTTCATCCTGCATCCTTCCCATTCCTTTCTCTTGCTGAAGATTTGCTCTGCTGTGGTGCCCAGTGAGTCAGGAGTGCTGAGCAGGGGAAAGTGGGTCTGTGTGAGAAGATGCTGGTGTTTGCTTCCTGCTGGTTTCTGCCCTGTTGCTGCCTGAGGAAACAACTGTGGTGCAGCGTGGTGGTGTGCTGGGAGGAGGGGATGCGTTTCACCTGTGTAGTGCTGTACCACTTTTTGATGTAAGCCAAGCTCTGGAGCAGGTATGTGCTGGAAACCTTTACTCTGTACCAGCTCCTGAGCATTAACTCCCACCTTGGGTGCCACCGAGTCCCGTCTGCAGTCAATGGAACTTGTGCAGGTTCAGGTCGCATGATGTGGCTGCGTGATGGATGTGCGGGCAGCTGAACGTGGCACAGGATCTGCCTGGAGGGGTGGCACTTGCTGTAGCTTGGCCTCCTTGGGCTGAGGGCTGGAAGGGTGGAAGCTGTCCGTCAATGTGAAGGATGGAAAGAAATGAGCTGGCTCTGGGCAGCTGCGGAGGCTGCGCTCCTGCTGCTCGCTGTAGTAATCCTCATCACCCCAGGAGTACCTCCAGGCTGCTTGTCCCCCTCAAAGCAATCCTCACCGGCCCCTTTCCTGCCCTTGTTCCACATGGATCAGGGTTGGCAGGGCCTGCCCATGAAGGCACATGGGATGGGGTCCAGGCTGACCTCCAGGGCACCACCCCTCAGCTCTGCAGAGGGCAAAGCTCTGCATTAGCTTCCTCCTCTTCCATTAATCCCTTTCAGATAGCTTCTCCTTATTATTTTCTGGGGTTTTTTCTTACAGTCCATTTTCTTTCCTCACTTTGCCTCTTCCTCCATCATTTCCTTCTCACTCTGTAGGATTATGCTTTGCCTGAGAACTGTTGTGGAACTACCTGGTATGTTGTTTTGAGCTGTATCCAACAGTTTTACAAAGCTGGAGGGCTTTTTAATTACTCTGACACTGAGGAACAAAGTTTCTCTTGGGATGTTTTGTAATGCTGCTTTGAATAGTTTTAAATCATTTCTAATACCATCGCTTTTACTGTGGGCTTTTTTGCACTATGCTGATGCTGGGGATTTGAGGTTGCACAGGTATGCTCCAAAGGCTGTGCATGAGTGAGTTCACTGCTGTTGCTGGGCATTCAGCACTGAGAACACCAGTGGCACTGAGAGTTCCGTGTTGAAAAAGGATGTAGCACAAATAGTTTAAATATTTTTCTGCTGTTTGAGTGTATTTGTGGTGTCTGATTGAGCCGGTTAGCAAATAAAGACAGATGGCAATGAATTCATTCCAACACGTTTCCATTATGGTGCAGCCATTCCGACTTCTCGCAGCACTTGTGCAAATGGTTTTCTTGTTTAAGTTTCTCTTGCTCCTGCTGTCCATGCCCTGCTCAGGGAGCCCAGAGGTAGCGTGCTCAGCATGTGTGTGCAGAACTGATTGTTATCTGCAAAATAGACAGGAAAATAGATGGAGAGAGGAGCTGCCTGCAATTAACCCTTGAGCAAAATTTAACTCCTCCTTTAAAGTCCATATCGAAACTTAACAGCCTTAGAACAGTTTATTCCAGTTGGATTCGTTCAGGTACCCTTCAGGGTCTGAAGCTGACACAGTGGTTCACAGCGCTGTCTTTGTTAGGAAGAGTGAGAGCATTGCTGTTAATACAGGCAATGAGCAGAAGACCAGGCCCTTGCATGTGCCTCCCCGAGCAGCTTGTGCTTGTCCTGGGCACTGCCAGGGTGATGTGACCATCATTCCTGTGCGTGTCCATGGTCAGCAAACATGTTTTGATGCAAAGCTTTGCCAGTTCTCAGGTCATGGCAAAAGAAGAGGAGAGGGGATGCCCTGGCAAGGGCTGTACCCACGTGTAATTGCTGCTTTGTCCCATGACCCAGGTGTTCTTGAAGCTCCTGCTGTAAATAAATATAACCTTGGATGGTTTTAGCTCAATGCAATAATTATGTTATCTAATGAGCTCATGTATTACTTTAAAGGAGTACTTGACACTTCAAGAATTACTCTTAACCAGTCGGCATCTTGTCTCATTCCTTTGCCATATTTCAAAGGTGCCCATTATCTTGGTACTTTCCATATGGAGAAGATACTAAAATCCATGTGTATTGCTGGAAATGCTGTACTCGGTGTCTGCATGAATAAGGTACAGAAAACAAAATAGCAAAGTAGCATTGGCTGTAGTGTAAATTGTTATTGTTTGAGATGTCTGCACAGAATTTGCATAACTGCTCAATTTGCTTGGTTCTTCTGTTCTTCTGTGTAAAGTATTGCTGCTGTTGTTTGTATAGATCTGAAGCAACATATGTCTTGAATATAGGAGCTTAAAGTTGTTTTCCGTTGCTGTTGAGCATCCTAATAGTGACTGTAGTGTGGATATGCTCTATTGTAATTCCTCCCAGGCCTTGTCTCAATCCATCATAGAATCATAGAACAGTTTGGGTTGGAAGGGACCTTCAAAGCTCATCTGGCTCAACCTCCTTGCGATGACCAGGGACATCTTCAACTGGATCAGCTTGCTCAGAGCCCTGCCCAGCCTGAGCTTGAATGTTTCCAGGAATGGGGCATCCACCACCTCTCTGGACATCCTGTGCCAGTGTTTCACCACCCTCACAGTAAAAAATATTGTCCTTACACGTAGTGATGGGTGCGTGCATGGGCAGAGTGAGGAGGGAACGGATCTAGCTTAGCGCTGTTCAAGCCCAGCTCTCTCGGCCTGTCTCCAGAGCTGCTCCAGCCCTCGGATCATCATGAAGCGAGTTGTGAGGAGGTGTTAAAGGAGAAGGATATCGATCTCCCTGCAGGGGCACCATCTCTCTGTGCCAATGGCCTCCCGCAGCTCAGCGTGACTGTAATCCTGCCGTGAGGATCTGTTTTTCCATGACCCTGTTAGTGTTTGTACCAGCCCTTTTAGGGCTTTTTAGGCCTCCCGCAGTCACAGTCTGTTCAGAGCCAAAGCTGTGCTTAGGCTGCTCTTGGAGAAAGGTGACTGAGGGGTTGTGGTCAGAAAGCTCCAACTGAGGCGGCTGCGCAGCTCTGGGGCTTTCCTCAGTGATAAACCAGTGCTGATCCATCCTGAGCATCCTGGCTTTCAGCAGGGCTCATCCTCTCACAGCAATGTTGGGTTTAAATAGCTGTGCAGCAGTGTGCTGCACGCAGAGTACTGCGGAGTGCAGGCAGAGGTGGAGGAAGACAGCGTAGATGCGGTGTGAGCAAGGACCCAAAGGGTGGCATGGCCGCGTGTGAGCTGCAGCAGCATCAGCCAGGGCAGGCATCCTGCTTGCAGCCCCTCTGCCCAGCTCAGACCAAGGCTTTTTCTGCTCCCGAGGACTTTGTTCCTATGTTTCTCACTCTGCACCAGTGCTGTGTGTACATGTGTGTTTTTTCCCATTTGGTGTAGGATGTAGAAGAGTGGTATTGTCATGGGAATTTGGTGTTTGGGATAGTAACGTTTTCTGGATCTGAATTAAAACCATGTCTGTTACTGGAAATGTTTTCTCCCTAGACATAATGGAGCAAACAAAACCGGGTGACTAGCGAGGTGCTGTGCTGCGCACCGGAAGTGTGTCACTGTTCTGTGCTGGAGGTGGTGAAAGGACCAAAGTACTGCGACAGAAGGAAAGAGAGGTGGAAATTTGAGAGGGGGAAAAAAAAGTAAGGGCTTGTGCATCTGCATCGTTCTGTGGAGAGGGTGGGAGGGAATATATTGATACCTGTAGAGAAAAGCTGCAAGCGAGGGTTACGAAGAGCCACGGGGAGAAGGATGCTCAGGCTCCAGCAACTGTTCTGGGAGAGAGGAACAAAGCGTTCGCAGTTGAGGGTGAAGCCTGCCCTTCCAGCAGCCGTGCCCATGTGTCTCTCCCCAGCGATGGTGAAGGGAACGCCCCATGAGACCTTCTTGGGGACAGGGACTGCCAGAAGCACTGGTTCTGTCTCTTTCCACTGCTTGGAGAGCCAGTGCATGTACCTGACAAGCATCAGGCCCTGACTTCCATTACACACCTGCTTTATGGAGGAAGTAAGTTTTCAGTTTCCATTCTTTTCTTTGCCACCACCGTAGCAGGGGAATCTACAATGTGCTGTATCCTGGTGTCCTCTGTATCTGTCACCATTTTTGGCATTAACTGTAGTGCTGTAGAACACTCAGCATGTGGTGTATGCGTGATCAGTCCCATCTATTTCGCAGTTCCTGCAGTGAAATGATATCATCCCCTCTTTCTCCCTCTCCTTTCCTTTTCCCTGTTCCTCTCTTGGTTTCCACTCTGGATACTGATTCTTAGGAGCTCTTGAGAGAATGCTTTCACAGAGGTGTGTGTCCTGCATTTTGGTTTGAATTTACTTAGCTCTTCTCACTGCCTGACCTGCTTACAGGAGGAAATTGGGTTGCCAGGTCCTAGGACTGACAGCACTGAAGAGCATTTTCACAGGATAGAGATGGGAGTGTGCATACAGCAAGTAAAGACCTATATTAGACTTGTTCATGTCTAGGACAGACTAGCAGAGTAGCCTTTAATCCTGTGGAGATAACCAAATGACTGCGTTCAATGCAACAAACCCAGGAGATTAAGCAGCTCCCGTTTCACTGTTGCCGTGATGCTGCCGTTACCTGACAGTGACCCCACTAAAGCTCAGGTAGGGCTGCCAACGTGTGCCATGCTCACGCTTCCCTTCTTGCAGGTGCTTCTGATTCCTGTGTCTCTTTGCTAATTGTCATCTTTGTAAATGCAGCGGAGACTTCCGAGTCTTTAGGGGTAACCGCTGAAGCATCACTGCTGATTTATGCTCTTCCCATCACAGATCATGGCGAGACCTGGCCATGTGTTCTTCGAACTCGCTTATTTCTGTGTTCACAGATCATGACCTTTCTAGTTCCTGCTGAATACCCTCTGCTTTTAGGGCAGTTTAGTGTTAACCTTGATTCATGTACATCTGGTGTGATATTGAGAGGTTTATATATTAGGCAGAAGCTCTTCCCTGTGAGGGTGCTGAGGCGCTGGCACAGGGTGCCCAGAGAAGCTGTGGCTGCCCCATCCCTGGCAGTGTTCAAGGCCAGGTAGGACACAGGGGCTTGGAGCAAGCTGCTCCAGTGGAAGGTGTCCCTGCCCGTGGTAGGGGATGGAGCTGGATGAGCTTTAAGGTCCCTTCAGCCCAAACCAGGCTGGGATTTAAGAGCTCTCAGCCTCAGAGTGTTCACTGTTTGGGCTGTTTCACTATCAATAGTAAAACACTTTGCTAGTGTCTCTTACAGCTTATGAAAGTTGACTTTGGTGGCCTGGGGCTGGGTTCACAGGGATGGGTGCCTCTATCACAGATCTGTCGCAGTATGTGTGGATGCCAGTGTGAGTGGGAGGTTAAATCATTACTGCATGGGGCAGCATGCATTCTGCTTTCCTTTCCAGGTTCTCTGCCCTCAGGTTTTTGTATTCCCACAGTGTCCTGCATCGTCAGAGCACTTGAGGGAAACATCTTTATGTTTTTAACTCTTTGTAATCCAAAAGGTTTCTTTAAGTTGGGAAATCAGAGCTTTATGGAGAGCTCAAAAGCAACAGAGTGAAGGAAATTTCTCTTGGTGTATTTGCTCTTCTGAAGCAAAATGTCTTGGAAAAACTAGGAAGTAATGAAGTTGTGTTAGGTTATAGTCTCTGGAAGACAAGGCATGTGTTCAGTGGGCATTCAGCATGATTGAGGAACTTGCTGGTTTCGGGTGGAAGACACCTAGTGTGGATAGCCTGAGTCCTGTGTGGGCAGGATCCGAGGAGGAAACCAAGCTGTAAGTGCACTGAGATACAGGGAATTGCTCTGTGTGACCTGGAACTGGTGACAGGGGTGTTTCAGAAGGGGGTTTCTTGAAGATACCTTTTGGCTGCTAAGGTAGGAAGGGATCTGCTGGAACCCAAGAGGAGCTTGCAGGTGTAAGTCTGACTCCTTTAATCAGCCTGTGTGTTCCATAATACCAACAGTAAGGAAATACAAACGATTTCCTATGTCCTACAGTGAATTTGATGACTTCCATGTGTGTTTTGAGCAGCTCTTTTGGAGTGGATCAGGTGTACTCATCGTTTGAAGAGAGCACCAGTTACTGATGTGTATTCTCAATGGCTTTGCTTTCAGCTTGCTGTGGGGAATCTGTCATTTGGTTTCCTTTGTGGGAACAGTGCTTCCTTGTAAATACTAATGGCTCTGGTCATATGATTTCTTGAGGCTTTTGTTCTATCTTCTTTGTGACTGATGCAGCTGCTTGGTGGTGTGTTATAGTTGCAAAATGGGAGGGATGTTCAGCAATGCCAACACTGTTCTGCTTGGTTTCTTTCACATGAAATATCTGCTGGTACAGGTGAAAGTCGAAATGAAAATAGATCAGGAACGGAAGTTTTGCTTTCAAAGAAGTTCTTGGAGCTTTTGCCCCAAAGTGTAGTTGCTGAGATTTGGGGAAAAACTTAGAACCTTTTCCCATTTCAATCCTCAAGAGCATCAGCGTTACCCAGTGCCCTGTCAGGTCATGCATTGTGCTGTTCCTTTCCATGGGCCCCTGCTCTGGGGATGCCCAGCCAGTGATGCACATGGAATCACAGCCTGCTTTGTGTTGGAAGGGGCCTTAAAGCTCATCCAGTCCCAACTCCCTGCCACGTCCCTCTTGTGCTGCTGCCCCAGAGCTGGATCAGGACTGCAGGGGGGATCTCCCCTGCAGTGCAGCAGAGGGGGAGAATCCCCTCCCTGAGCTGCTGCTCATGCTCTGGGGGTGCACCCAGCACACGGCAGGGTTCTGGGCTCAAGCACACACGGTCCCAGCTCTCCAACCTGTCCAGGTCCCTCTGGATCCCATCCCTAAACCACCAGTGTTTTGTACATGTGGCTGGGCCCAGCAGCGGAATCAGTTGTAAGCAGCAGGTCTATTACACACCATGTCAGACACCTGCAGCTCCTCCTGCCCGCTGGTTGTGTACTTGCTTGTCCTGCCCCTCTGAGTCTGCTTGCCTGCAGGTGGGAGGTATAAGCTGCTTTAGGACAGAGGTCCTGCCTAAGCTGTTTCACCTTGTGAGAGGAAAACCACTAAAGCATGTGGGAATGTGTTGCGGAGGTTGCGTGGTTAAACAAGGGAGGGGATGGTTTGAGTGCCTGTCCTGGCTCTGAGTTAACTGCTTTAACAGGTATTGCAGTGCTCAGCATCTCCGTGTGTTCTGAATGTGGATTCCCATCTTTGCAGGGAAGCGAGGGAGAACTTTGTTTCCTTTACTCTTGGGGAGGAAAACAACTGGAAAGGGGCAGATTTAACAATCTGTATCATTCAGAAATTGCAGACCGGGATTTAGCAACACAACAAATGAAAACTGTGATACGTTGTAAACCAGCTTAGTTACACCTGCATCTGGTCCTGTGCAAACTGTTACTATGAGGAAGGTGAGGATCCATGTCCTGAAGAGAGTAGATCACAATTTGAGGTGTATGAGTGGTGATGGTTAGAGACTCCCGTAGGCTGAAGAAAGCAAGGATAAACACGTGAGTTTTGACCCAGTTCCTGCTTCCTGCCTGCTTTCGGGCTCTCCATGCGAGTGGTCTGTGCTAGTTTCAAGTTGAATCTGTTCCACGTGCATTTCATTTACCATCGTGGGAACTTTGATTCTTTTGAATACTGACCTTATCTGATAATGCTAATGTGAAATACCCAGCAGTGTGTTAAGATGATGATCTGAAATACCCAGCAGGTTGTTACTGGAGTGGCACAAACCCCAGCTCTCCGAAGCTGAAGCTCTATTTCTGTTACACATTCTTGTAGCACATTTTCTATGTGTTCAAACAATTCTGTAAGAAATAAATGCAAAAAATTTCTTTTAAATTTGAAACTTCTTCATAACCTGGTATAGATTGAAAATGAAGCAGAAGATTTGCGCTTGGAGAGCAGAATCTGATGCCAGAGGCTCTGGAGGCTATTTGGTGCTGCAGGAACCTCATCTGCTGCATCTCTGGGTGGTCCTGCCTGGTACCTGATCTCCTGCTCAGCTCCTTTGGCAGAGCTGCTGTGATTGCAGGATGATTTCTTTCATTCTCTTATCTCATGGGAAACTAACCCACTCAGTAACGTTTGGATCAGGCTGCAAACTCACCCCGTGGCTACACCTTGCTGTTGCTCACACAGGTAGAAGCAGGAATGCCATGGCTGAAGGTGAGTGGAGGGAAAGCAGGACTGCTTCTCCCAGCAGGTTGAGGATGCGACTGTAGTGATAAGACAAAGGGTGATGGCTTTAAACTTAAACAGGGGAGACTGAGATGAGCTCTTAGGCAGAAGCTCTTCCCTGTGAGGGTGCTGAGGCGCTGGTACAGGGTGCCC
>JANHGB010011478.1:31484-43696 GCA_026283785.1 Coracopsis vasa | reverse complement strand
TCCCTGCCCATGGCAGGGGGGTTGGAACTGGATGATCTTAAGGTCCTTTCCAACCCTAACTGTTCTATGATTCTATGTTGAGCACATTGTAATAATATTATCATTATTTTAATAACATTCACTTTTTAACCCAGAATCCCACTAAAGGGCAAATATGTTTAAATAGACAAGTTAGTCTCTTTTGGTTCCCCATGTAGTCAACAGAGCAAGAAAAGCTTATCTAGGAGATGAACTTACTTCCTGCTTTAAATCATCGCTCCTGAAGGACCTTAGATTCCTCAAGTGTCAGCAGCAGTTTCAAAGCAAAGAGAATAGTTATTATTTCACAGCTGAGGGAACCAAAGCACTGAAGGATATGGGGATGTGCCTTTGTTACCGGTCCTGGTGTCCTAAACTAACACCCTAACTGTTGGGTACCACTGCATCTGAAGGTACAAATGTCTTCTGATGAATTCATCAGGCTGGAAGCAGTGACTCCACGTCCCTGTCCCCACAGACATTAACTTTCAGGGTAATGGGAGTTCTTGGGTCTTCTTAGGAGGCCAATGCAGGATTTCCCTGCCAGGAAAGCCATTGGTCTATTAGCACAACCTAATACTGACCACATTCCTTCTGTGTAGTCACCTCAGGGTGGAAAAGCTATGTCTGATGACAAAACATCATTGTAGGTGGCCTTGGTTCCACTTTGCATATACCATGGTTGAGTCCCTTTTTGGAAGCAAAAAAGCAGCCCTGCAGAATGGAACTTTTGCACTTCCAAAATGTAGGTCTCTCTCTGACCTGCCTCGTCTCTACACTCAGTATACAGCTAACAAAAAGACTTCTCCAAAAAGAGGAGAAAATCACTTTTCGCAGTGTTTCTAGACAGAGCATTAGGAGCCCAACTATGCAACTTAAGTATATTAAGCTGAGCACTTAGACTTATGAGCATCTTTGAATGAGAAGCGTGTGTTTAAGGGAAAAGTCCCCTCTCATTCAGCCACTGTGAAGGCTGCCTTATATTCTAACAGGTTTCAAAGCATTTCCAATAAGCAAAAAACATGGGTTTCTCTGGGAGTAAAATTCTTCCGAGATTCTTCTAATCAAACATGCATATACACAAAAACTGAAATGGTGTCTGAAAAGGCCAAAAAGGGTGAAAAATACTAACCCGAAACACATGGAATGCACTGAAGCCCAAACCACAGAAACCTCAAAGGGAGAAGTAACAGCCACAGCATCACCCAAATTCCACTTGCATCTCATTAGAGCTTTCCTACACAGGGACATGCAGGAAAGCAAGCTAACTACAGGTGTGAAGTCAGTGCCCATAAATTAAAGCACATGTGCATGTTCTCATTCGGGATTAAAATGCCTACAGCATTGCTTACAGCAATGTAAGGCAACTTTTTCCTGAGTGAGAGCATCCCCACAAGGGCTGAATGTCTTTAGCTGGTGCACATTGATTTCACACCTTTGTTCATTCACCTTCAGGAGGGCCCCTGCAAACACACTGCTGCAAAGGGCCAGGCAAGGGGGAAGCTAAGCTGCTGCTGATGTGGGAATAAGGGATGTGCCCATTCTGAAGCCCTGGAACTGGTTTGCTTTGCACATTGCAAGCATGGCTGTAAGAAGGAGTTTCTTCTCAAATGGTTGTATGTGGCCCAGTGGCAACGCACACCCAGCTACGTACTCAGATAACAAAACATGGAATCATAGAATGGTTAGGGTTGGAAAGGACATTAAGGTCATCTAGTATTGAGCTTTTTGCATAACCAAAAGTGATTCCTTTGGTGCACTGTGGCTGCTCTGGCTTTGCTTTTTGAGTGTTGCACTCTTCTGTTTCTTAGTGATGCAGCCACATCTGTCTGGGTATGAAACATCTTACTCCCAAGAAGACCCATGAAAATTTGACTTTCAGTCTTTCTTGTTCTGTTTTTCTTTCATTCCACACTCAAGTAATTGTGAGAAAAAAAGGTGGACAATCTTTTGTGTACTCTAGGTCTGGAACAGCTTTGGGTAAAAGCAGTGCAAATTGGTGAAAACCTGAAAAGTTTATTAGGAGAATGAGTAAACACGATGACTGGCAGACACAAGGGACTGAATTTGATGACCCAAACGTTGCTTTCCTGTCCCATGTGTGTAACCTCAAGGGAAAGCTGTGTATGCTGAAAGAATGTGGTTGGTTTCAGTGCATGAAAATCATGAGTGCTTGGGCCCACTCACCCAGTGATAACAACAGTCTGTATTTCTCCTCCATTTCCATGACACGCACAATGTAATCTTAACCTGAGCCACAACAGTAAGCTGCTATCCATAGCTTGGCCCAAAATACAAGCATCTCTTCTCATTTCTCAGTGGAGAAACTGAGGCTTACAGGAAGGAGAAAGAACAGGACAAACCTGCCACAAAAATCTGCAACAGGGATGGCAGGAAATCCTACTTTATTTCCTTTTCTGTGCCCACTGCCAAACTGCCTTGTCCCTGTTGCAAGAAAACACACATATGAGTCTTATGCCAGGCTGGCTTCCAGCTCCCCAGCATATCTCTGTTCAAAACCCAGCATGGTATGTCCCACCTTTGCTAAAGCAAATAAGGGAATGAACTGTGAGAAGGGAAGGATGGGTTGGATGTGGAAGCTGTGGCATAGCCAACAAGGGTAACAGCTTTAACCATGCCAGGAACTGAGATGCAGTTCCCCATCATCAGGGCAGGTCACAGCCAGGAGAGTATGTGCCTCCTTTGAGTGGTGCTCAGCATGTCCCAGCCACAGCAGAGATGGGAGCTGCAGCTCTTGTGCCTATCAGCTATGGTGCAAGGCAAACCAGGACGTTCCTCAGATCAAACACGCACTGATCCCTTCTTTCAGTGCGGAACAACCACAGCTACATCCTTCAGCTGTGCTGAGGAAGATTTCGGTTTTACCACAAGTGGCCAGCACTGCGGGAGAATGGCAGATAAGCCTTTCTGCCCAGGCGAGTGCTCCATCCTGCTCTGTCTGTGTTGTCTTCATGCTGTGTGGTGAGCAGGAAGGTTTTGATGGGTGGCTTTGCTGTAAGAAAGGTGGCACTCTCGTCCTGGTTACCTCGCACAGGGCTCATTTTGCCTCCTTGAAAGCAAAGTTTGTTGGCACAGGAGGGGAAAAAAGCGCTTTTCTCTATCTGATGGTACTATAGACTTGAAGAAACACAGCTGGGAATTGCAATCCACCCAATGGCTTGTGGGTTTGCCAGATGGGGAGCACAGCTCCATCCCTTAGCCCTAAGTGCCCACCTGCAGCACTGGAATTCCAAAAGGGCCATCCCCACTACTACAACCAATTCGCAGAGATTCAGTCCCCTAAATGTCTGTGGGAATTCCGGGATGCTACTTAGCCTCTCCTCAACCTTTACTGGAAGCCAATAGTCCTTCCTTACACGCTTGACTTGCTGCAACTCATCTGTCCTGGGTGGGACTTGATCCTGTTTCCAAGGCCCTGCACTGACATCAGCTAAGGAAGAGCATAGTTTCACTCCAGCAATGACACCCTGGCTTCTTCATCAGGGTGAATATCCATCTTCACTTCTGGTCTCACCAGGTCATGCTGACAAACAGCAGCAACCAGGACATAACAGGCCACTTAAGGACAAAGCACAGCATGACTAAGTTACTGACAAAAGGAGAATACAGATAGCATAACTGTTGAGCAAACCGTACAATCTTACTATGACAACTGTAAATGCAGTCATATAGGGTGCTTCGTTTTCACATCAGGCTACTATATATAAATCTTTGCTTATGGTACAACATCAGACACAGTGCTAAGAAAGACAAACCCAGGCACACTGGGGTCACCCATGGTGATGGCGTCACTGAGGTCTGAGCCTCAAGCATCTCCATGCATGGGAGGTCCTGTTGCCACTTGGGCCCAGTAGTCATATAGCCCACTTATGCAGGGAGCCAGGAGAGGTATGGACCCCCCTGCCACCATGGCCATCATCACCGGGATCTCCTGCTGGCAGAGTGGGAAATCCAACGTCCTGTGCTGCCAGCTCTGTGCAGTAAAACCATGCTTTTGAGTCCTGAGTTTAATGATGGGGGAAACTGGAGTCTGCAAAGCCTTGCAGCTGAGAGCAAGTGCCGTACGTAACCCACCTCCGGTTCTCCAGAGGCAGAAAAACGAGGCACAAATGGTCCGTGCTGGTGCCAAGAATGTCCAAAACGACATCTAGTAAAAGCAGCTGAAAAGATTGCAGAGACTTTCTGGAATGATCCATTAACATTTTTATGACGAAATGTAGGTGTGACAGGTCCCAACCGTCTCCTCTCACCTCCTTAGTGTGGCAGCGGTCGTAACACCTGCGGATGGGATACCGCATACGGCAACATGCTCCCTCTGCCAAGAGACACGGAACTGTGTTGATGGAAATATGAAAATAGCCACACCTTGAGCAGATCTGGGTGGAAATGGGGAAATTACACCTTTCTGTCTTCTTGCATGGAGAATATGTGTAAGAAGGGGAGGGAAAAGTGTGGAAGTTCACAGCCTGCTGTTGAGCCCCACTCACTCAGCTACATTGGCAGTAGGATGACTGACACAACAGACCCAGGGGAATAATGGTGGAGGTTGAGGTCTCTGGGTCTTTCATTCAGTTGAACACAAGTAACTGGACTCAGTGTGAGGGTAACTGGGTAAGAAGCACCATTCTGGGTTGTAGAAGTTATCCCAAACTGCCTGAAGCATCCCTATTGCAGCCATGAGAGTCTGTGGCTGAGATTTTGCTTCATCCTGTGAGGAGGGCAAATGATAAAGATGGCACAGATTTGGGTACTGTGCCCACTGGTGAAGATGCTGAGTGCCTGGGTGGGAATTGAAGAGATGGAGTAGTTCACCCAGGCTGGAGGGAATGAAAAGTGCTCTGGGGGGAGAGAAGGAGAACTCATATATGCAAAAAGATCCCATTTTGTTTCCTTTCAGTTTCATTGCAATTAAGGCTCCTAATTGAAACCAGTTTTACCCAAGGTTTACTGTGCTGGTTGTTTTCTTTCTCTGCTGTTAAATGCAGGTGTTCCACATAGCAGGAAGTTGGCACGAAGGGATAAATTTCCAAAGCACTGCCTGTACCATTCATAAATTAATGCCTGAAGAAATCAGTGTTGTGACAAGCTCAGCTGTGCAGAGGAGGTTGCCTGGGAGAGGAGGACAGGGGAGAGAGGAAGAAGGGATGAGGAAAAGATGTGTGTCACAGCTGATGGATGGAGGCACTGCGGTGATGGTGTGAGGAATGAAAGTCAAGTAGGATCAGCCTTGATCCGCTGCAGCATCCAACAGCCTTGGCTCCATCCTACCCTAGTGAAGTAAGAAGAAAATCTCTGCTGGGTTGCCATGGGGGCAGTTTTAAACCCATCATTTCGTGTTGGAGCTCTGCAGAGCAGAGCTGGACCAGATGAAGCAGGACCTCCTGGGAGCTGTTTACCAGCCTGGAAGTGGGCTGCAACTCTGTACACGCCGCTTTGCTGATGTGGAGTGAGTGAAACATGAACCAAAGCAATATTAAAATCAGAGCGTGCCTACAGAGCCATGGGTGTGCGTGTGATGCTTTGCAGACAAACAAAATTCTGAAGGAAAAAAAATATAGATTTTACCCTAAATACAATACCTTCACAGAGGCCTGCATTTGCAGAGGGAGAAGCTCCTGGAACACAGATTTCATGTGTGGAATTGACTGCCATTGCAGGCTCTTTTCCCTCATCTTCCTCTGTATCTGAAATGCAGTTTAATAGTGCTTAGGGGAGATATATCTATGGATAGTGAATGTGGCAAACCCCTTACATAGCTACTTGTGGTTGCGCAGTGGATGAGTGAGAACAGCCATTCCCAGCTCAGGAGAGGATGCGACAGTGATTTTAGATGTTACCACGGAGTGAGCCCAGGTCCCTGTAAACATCCTCCTCCAATTCTGACATTATTTACTCCTGGAGGAAAACAGGGGGGAAAAAAATCAGTCCTTGATCTTGTGAAGCAGCTTTAGAGTGGGGACACAAGGTGTGGGGAGCTTTTTGCTGGTATATTTCTGGCTGCTCAAAAATCAGTCCAGTGGATGCTAAAGGGCTCTGGGCTGGTGATGCAGAAAAACTCCTAATGCAGAAATCACCTCAATGCACAGGGCTCTGACCTGCTCTGCAGCTTGTATTATCCTGTAGAGCTTTGGCCTGGAGGAAACATGAGTGTTGCAGACCAAGGTGGCTCTGCAGCAAGGTTCATCCTTCATCTCAGATAGACCAACTGCTTCGCACCTTGCCCATGAGATCCAAGCAACCCTCCTTGAGACACAGAGACAAGCACCAAAGCAAAAAAGATGAATACTTGTGCTAGGAAATAGGTCGGTGAGCTTTGGTTTTTAACCGCAGGGGCCATCATTTTCTTATCTCATCACAGCTCTCTGCCCTGCAATGCACCCTGCTCCAGCAGATACCCACCAGGCAGGGGCAGCCCTGATCACCCATGCCAGCCCCAGCATTGTGTTATACAGCAGCACACAATCCCTTCTTGTTAGGTACAAATTACCCCCTGCTCGATTAAGCAGCACCTTTCAGATGCGCACTTAGTGGCAGGCTAATGTGATAAAAACGTGTTTATATCACCCACTATTAAGCTGTGTATCAGTCAGGTGCTGTTTTCAGAGGAGCAGAGCCATGTCACAGGGTTAACCACCAACGGAAGCTGAAGCTTCAACAGCCTTTATTAGCTCGGCAAGTGCTCCTAACCACACTCTTCCTACTTGCAGAAGAGGCATCTTCTTTCATGAGCCTCCTCTTGGGCTGTGGAGGTGATATTTACCAAATAAAAACTGTTGCTGCACCTGTGTAGTTCTCATGTGGCTTTCAGGTTAACACATTCTTCTCAAAGGCTGTTGTAGGAAGCATCCTTGCCTTTCAGTCGGGTTTGCAAGAGATCAGTGCAAAGCCCTCCCACTAGAACCTCATCCTGTTCCCATCTCAGCAAGATGTTTGGATGATCAGGGCATGAGGGGTGCACAGGGTAGTGGATAGGTAGGAGAGGAAATGGGAATGCCTCCAGATCTGGGCAGAGCTTCTCAGCTGCTTTGGCTTCAGTGTGGCAAGGCACACATATAAGAAAGGCTTCAGAGGGGTGAAAGAGTTTATTTGGTACTGTCACCCTGTGTAGGGCTGTGAATCGCTGAGGTCAGCGCCGAGCTCCTGTTAGGCATGCATGAAGATGAGGAGGTGAGGAAGGTACATGGAAGGAGCATCTTAGATGTGTTTTCCAAATTCATTGAAGACATTAAACAAAAGCTTCGTGATTCCATAAATGCTTTCTTAGGAGTAACACCCACCCTTATCCGCATCCAGGTCCCTCACTCCTCATTCCTGCCTTGGTGCTTCTTTTGGAAGGAGAAGAGGCATGGGACAGACTGCTTTTTGTCAAGCAGAGTCCCAGTTGCTGTCTGATTCACATTACACAAGCCCTGGACACTGAATGGGCATATCTGGATTAGCAGTAGGAGGAAGAGACAGGACAAAAGTCCATTGACACCTGCTGCAGACACTTCACCCAAGAATCATGCCTCTATCAAGCTTTGTATTTTCCACCTAAATAACAGTGGTAAATGAACTCCATATGAAACTGTATAACTGATGCTGTGCTGCTGGTCTCCAGAGAGACATCCCACAGGCCACATCTCCCATATCCAAGGTGTTGTTGGGAAAACACCTTCAAGCCAACCTCTTCTGAATGCAAGGTGCTGCCAGGTCATATGTGCCAGCTACAGTAAAACCTCTCCCTCTGCTGTGATTGGCTCATATCCAAGGCTGTTGCTTTGTGCATACCAGATCGACCCTACCAGAAGCATCTGGCAGGTGAATACACACAGTGGGACAGAAGCTGTGTTGTTGGACTCCAGAGGCAAGAGTGACAGACCTTTGCTGACACCTTATTCAGGTCCGATGCGAAGCTAGAGAAATTCATGGTAGAAAATAAACCCTAAGGGCTACTGAATACAAACACGGACCCTCTGGTTCAGATGCAAATTACTGACACCTAGGAGAGTGTTTGAGGAAGCATCACTACATGATTATTCTCAGCGTTTTTCCAAGCTATCGTTTGCCACAGCCAAAACATGCTGCTCTTCCCCTCAGTACCCATTCTTCTCAGCTGTATTGCGAGTCTTGTGTTCAACACACAAGGGTCAATAGAATTATAGAATCATAGAATAGTTAAGGTTAGAAAGGACCTTAAGATCATCCAGTTCCAACTCCCCTGCCATGGGCAGGGACACCTCACACTAAACCATGTCACCCAAGGCTCTGTCCAACCTGGCTTTATACATCTGATATGAGTTCCTTTCTGTCCTTAAAAGAACCAACTTACATCCCAATGCTGTGTTACAATATCAAACAGAAAGACTTTGAGATTGAGGGGGGATATCAAACATTCAAAAAGAGGGAATTCATCTTTGCAGACTCTGGGATTACCTGAAGGACAACATGAGATTTTACCAAGGAGCAATTCTGTATTCTCTTTTATCTGCTTTCTGATCCAGACCATATAGGATGCTACGCTACTGAACTCACCTTCACCACTCCAAGAGATGGACACAGTCTCTTTTTAAAACAAAAAGCAGCTTTTCTTCAGGAATCATAGGAGCTGGTGCTCTGGAAATGTCTCCTATGACCTTCAGGGTACTGAGAGACACAAGAGATAAGGATACTTCTATTAGCAGAAATAAGCATCAGGGTGGAAAAACTGCTGCCCCAGGCTGGCCTGATCCATCCCTTGAGGCCAGTAAGGATAAACAAAGGCAAAAGTGTTTCTTACAAGCAGTTTTCCCCTTTCTCCATCTTGGGTCTGAAGTCATCTCTAGATGAATGTTACAGCAAGAGAGGGCAAGACTCTTAAATCAGTTTATAGTTCCTGTTTTCCTTCACCAGGCGACTAATTAGTCCCAGATGGGGCTAATTACATTTCCCCAGGTGGGAAATGTGCCATGTAAGAAACCTTGTGGCAAACCCCTCTTCTCCAGAACAAGACTCAGCTGCTTTACTGTGAGCAGCTCCCCTCTCTCCCCATCATGTCCTTCCTCCTTCATCCTCTCACTTTGGCAATCCCTAGACCATGAAAGCCCAGTCTCCTTACTTCCCCAGCCCCAAGTTACTCCACAAACACAAGCCTTGATGTCCAGTGAAGAAAAAGCCCTGTAAACATTAAATAAAATTTCAAAAGAAAAGATTTAATTTTATTATTCAGGATTTTGTCCTGTGGCCAAGATGTGGGACCTGAAGTTGCTCTTTTTCTAACACGGACCTCAGAAAAAACACTGCACTGCTTTCAAATCAGTGCAGTGCAAATCAGAATCAAAGGGTGCTAACAAGTTATTGGGGGAAAAAAACCCACATAGGCAGATGCTATTCCCTCAAGCCCCTGAGGGTAGATGTTGCCAACAGAGGTGTGACAACACTCCAGCACTCCAACACCATAAACTGAACCTTAAACAACTCATTTAAGACAAATCATTTTAGAAATGAAATGTTTACTTACTCATCGACATAAAACCTCCACTCTTTAATTGTCTATCTCAGCCTGTGAAAGTGCATTGAAAATCTACCAACGTTATAAATAGAACTGCTCAGTTAACAACCGCTTTGATGTCTAAAATGAAGTCCACATTGCTACTCCCCCTGTCTACCTGCCTGGTTTTTGAGATTGTCTCTGTTTAGACCAGCATTCCTGGGCTCGTAGTGAGATAGATGTAAATGAGCTATGATGAAAGATTAATTATTTTTCATTGGAGGGAGTTTCTTACCATGTACAAAAGAATTAGAAAGGTTTTCTACCTCATGAACATCCCAAAGGAGAGAAAGGGTATTATAATACCAGGGGAAAGGCCAAGTCCTGCTTCCCTCTGAAAAACAAACTGAGTCTTTTAATCATGGTCCCCTTTTTCAAGTGCCACAGAACCTAAGTATAGTCAAAAACTCTCCAAACTTCCTGCTGGGATGCTTTATTTGGGTACTGTAGGCACTTCACAGTACTGATGGCTCAAGGTGCAGAGATCAGGGTAATGCAAATCACTCATTGGTTTCTTGTCCTGAGTTATATAGGCACATGCAGAAGGTAGTCTAAATATGGCACCCAGAGCCTCTGTCTGTCCTTTGCTTGAACATCTC
This sequence comes from Coracopsis vasa, assembly GCA_026283785.1. Classification (NCBI taxonomy): domain Eukaryota; kingdom Metazoa; phylum Chordata; class Aves; order Psittaciformes; family Psittacidae; genus Coracopsis; species Coracopsis vasa. The sequence continues at coordinate 33,550 of JANHGB010011478.1, read as the reverse complement.
ATGCCCTAAAACCTGAGACTCCCTTAATGATATTCTCAGTGTGAGACATCCAGATCTTACGTCAAAGACCTTATCATGCCCTACTGAAAACCCAGCCCTGGGCTGGCAGGTGGGATGTGGGGGGTACCAACAGGAATTGGCTGTGCAAGCTAGCTGAGAAAGAGCCCACCCACATCTTCCCTGACTTAGACAAGAACCATCCATCACTCATGTTCATAATTCCTGATGTTGCTTCCAAAATTCAATGTGTGGGTCCTGAAAAACACCTATCGTGGAGGGGGTCTGAGCACAGATAAACTCCTAGACCTGTTGCCAGTACACTGGAAGGCTAATTAGATGAATATGGCTTTCAGTAACTTCCAAGCTAAACAACTTGCCAAAGCATTCAAACTTGCTAAATATTGGAAGTGTTTTGCCTCTATTGGCTCCATGCTCAGGCATCCCAGGATGGTTAGTTCTACCAATAATTCATGTACCTGCATGTTTTAATGACAACTGAAATACCCTGGCATTTCTGGGCTAGCATGTGTGCTATGATCTATGAGCCTACACTCCCTCTACCTTCACTTTGAACTGAACTGCTTTATTAAGCAACCCCACTACCCACCACTATCTAACATGCCAAGACCTGTGAAGTTTTCTTGTGCAGTGCTGCCTTTGAATCCCTTCCAAGACCCAACCAGTAGCACCAGTATTCAGACACTGTAGGATGATACCCAGAGCCAATGAACTAAAACTTCCTTTGGGAATCTGAAGAAACCCAAGGAGACTGTTTGGGTTTCTTTTTTAACAAAGCCAATGAGAACCAATTGACACACACACTGCGATCATTAGGACAGGGAGCTACAAATGAGCATATCTGCAATAAAAATCTCATTACACCTACCTACTTCCCTAGGAGAGAAACTTGCCCGTCCTAGAGGAGCAGAACAGGGCACTCTTAGATTAGGAATACAGAAAAAAGAGGTTCCTCTGCCTTATCTGTACTGCACATGAAGCTGCTTCAGAAGCATATTTCGAAGGATTTTTTGCTGGTATTTACTCTTTCATTGTTACAAAGCAGGTAAGATATAGAGCCTTAGATATCAAGGGTCAGGTCCACAAATGAGATTATGCATTTCAAGTAGTATTAGATATATTCAAGTGGGAATTTGGAATGAGATTTAGTTCACAGATTAAAGCATCCAAATTCGGGTGTTTATGCATTGACTTGTGAAGTCCCACTGTAGCTACTGGGGAGTTAGCAATGTTGTTAGCAGCTTCTAGAAGTTTACTCAGCTCACATTAAAGCAGACACCTTTATCTGGCCCATCAATCAGTTTTCTCAGTGGCAGTGACTGTATTTCCTAGGAGCTTCATCCACGTGGCCACATACCAACACCTAGTACCTGGAGTGAAACCCTGGAGTATCCATAACATTTGCACCAAATTGTCAGATATGATCTGGGATCTATGGAAGACCCATGGTCCCCTGAGCAGCATCAAGAGGCAAGAAAACATTCCCTAAAGCACCTCAAAGGACACTCAACACATATACGTGAAAAGTGAACAGTGCAGAGGAGGCAGAACTGTGTGGCAGCAAGCGACAGAAAGAGTCTCTGTGGTTGAATCACTTTGTGTCATTCGCCCTCAGGGTCATGGTCTATTTGTTGTCGTAGATATGGCCTTTGAGTGTAACCTTTTGACTCTGTATGGCTGGTTAGTATGTTGGTTACACGGCCCTCTTGTACCTAACTACTGTTAAGATGAAATAGTACAACTGAAACATAACAGAAAGAAAAGAAGGGGGGGGGAAAAAACACAATCAACAGTCTACATGCTTATCAGTCTGATCTAATGTCCTCTCATCTTGGGATGAAAGGGCAAGGACAGCTTTGCTTCTTCTGACCACCAAACAAACGTTCTTTATGCATTTGTTTGCACATACATGTTTGTTTATACTGCAGCACTTCATAGCAAACTAAAATAGTTCCTGGCCAAAGTATGCATAATGTTTTTAATTGAAATGATCTGGGTTGGAAGGGACCTTAAAGCTCATCCAGTTCCAACCCCCTGCCATGGGCAGG
>JANHGB010011478.1:16783-27012 GCA_026283785.1 Coracopsis vasa | reverse complement strand
AGTCTGCAAATGCCTGAGAGGTGTGAACACTGCAGAGAAGGGGGAACTGGCATAGGGTAGGTAGAGAGAATGTGTGAGGTGCTATCTTGAAGGTCACAATCTAGATCTAGTTCCTCTTAGAGGAGACAAGAGAGAAAATCTACCCAAGAATGTTCATTGTGTGGTGTGAGAGAGCAAGGTAGAATCAAAGGATCACAGAATGGTTTGGGTTGGAAAGGACATTGAGATCATCCAGTTCCAATGCCTGCCATTGACAGAGACACCTCACACTAAACCATGTCACCCAAGGCTCTGCCCTACCTGGCCTTGAACACTGCCAGCGATGGAACATTTACAACTTCCCTGGACAACCCATTCCAGTGCCTCACCACCCTTACAGTAAAGAACTTCTTCCTTATATCTAAACCTTGGAAAAAAACAACCAAGGTAGAAAAGGAGAGCGAAAACAGCATCTGGTTAAGTGCTTATGTCTTGCACACCAAGGGCAACCAGGTGGTGGGTGGGTGATGCAAATGTTGCTTCGTGCTTAATTACAGAGGATGTATATGTGGCCACATCGACCAGATGATTCAGAGCTTCAGCTCAAGCTTTGGCAGCTCAGAGCTGTGGGCTCCAGAGGTTTCCACATCACTTCCTTGTCTTGCTATACGTGACAACACAGACCTCCAACACATTAAGAATGACAAACTAAAATGTCCTTTTCCCTGATAGATAGACAGATAGATAGATAGATGGATGGATAGATAGATAGAAGGAAAGTAACAAAAGAGAGAGGACCAAAACTTGATAGATGAGTGCTTCTCCCATGCATTGACCCTGTGTTTTCATCCTCAGACACTATGTAGATCCAGACAAGGACTGACTAAGTGTGGAGCTGAACATAAGACCATTAAACCCAAGGTCTCCATCTCTGAACTCCCACTCCCCTTCCTCCTCTCCCATTAATAATAAGTGTCTGGTTTCAAAGTATGCCACTAGAAAATCCCCTTTTAAATTGTGGGGTTTGTCTCCTCCTCCATGGTTTTTCTGTTTAATTCTGCACATTGCCACCACTTGTTGAGAGGACCTGGTTGTTTGCTCCATCCTCCTGTTTGTTTTCCCCTTTGCTTTCTGCATGTGGGAGGATGGCAGAGAGTGGAAGTGAGCGTGTTCATCATCAACAAACACAGGGCAGACAGAGGTCAGCCCAGCATCAGATGCAGTGCCTGGTACAGAGCTGCATGGGCAAAAGCCAGTGTAAAACCAACATGGTGAGGGGAAAGCGAAGAACAACATATATTTTGTTTGGGTTTGGTTTGACTTAGTCAGCCTCCATGCCAAAAAAGTTAGTTCATGTGGGTTTTCAAACTACTGGAGACCCGAGATGCTGAGGTGTGTTTAAGAGATTTGAGTTTGTATGTGTGACATAGATGTCATTAACAGAAATAATATCCCTGGGCAGGGAAGGCTGGAGGGGATGGGGAAGCAGGGGGAGGTGGAAGAGGAGGAAAGCTGCTAAGCTAAGAAAGGATGAGGTAATGATAACATAATTTCCTAAACTGGCTACTAATTAACCACAACTCTGGAGCTTAGAACTGTGAATTGACTCCATTATAACACAAAAATCACCCTGTAATCTGGAAATGAAAAAGAAAATTGAAAAAGCAGCAGCACATTTTTCAATGACAGTGCTGGCCAAAGAAACCAAGTGCATTTTATGGCTTTATTTCTTTATTTTTAATCCCATACTCATGGGTAACAGCCAACATTTCTTGTGCAAACAGGGCACAGGGCATGGGCATTTTTTGGTGTGAAATGAGATGTGAGAGCATGCAGTCAAAGAACAGAGACAATTCCCTTCTGGTGCTGCTCTGGCACAGCACAGAGATGAACAGTGCCCAAATCAGCCTGTTGAGTAGCATTAAAGTGTTGCTCATGCATATAAGTGAGGAGGAGGGAAGCCAAACACAAGCATCTTCCCTTGCCTAGCTCACCCTTCTTCATGCTTTGAGTCACCTGCAGTAGTCAGGTGTACTGGGGTCAGCCTGAAAGGTTTCAGGAGAAATACAGCATACTAAATAGTGACAAGGGTTTGGGCTGCAGCTTCTACAGTGCTGGCCCCTTTCTCCCACACCAGCAAGATATCTGCATAGACTCAGTGAACCACAGAATCATAGAATCATAGAATGCTTTGGGTTAGAAAGGACCTTAAGATCATCCAGTTTCGACCTCCTGCCGTGGGTAGGGACACCTTCTACCAGACCAGGTTGCTCCAAGCCCTGTCCAGCCTGGCTTTGAACACTGCCAGGGATGGAGCATTTACCACTTCTCTGAGCACCCTGTTCCAGTGCCTCACCACCCTCACAGTAAAGGATTTATTCCTTATCACCAACCTAAATCTCCCCTGTTTTTAAGTTTGAACCCATTACCCTTGTCCTATCACTGCAGTCACTGATGAACATAAAATACTCCTTCAACAGGAATAGCTGTGTAAGAGGGCAGGAAAGAGCTACCCCCTTGTTTGGTTAGGCATTGCCCACAGCCTGTTTTCTTCAGTGGAGGAAGAGGTCCAGTCTTCATTGTGCCCTCTATATTAAGTCTAGATGCAAAAGGGCTCTTTCTAAGGAATCCCATTAAAAGAAGTCTGAATTCTCAGACATAAGGTGCAGTGCAGCACAGCTGCAGTGCTGCAATGCAAAGCAGCCAGTAGCTCAGTAAAATCAAAGAGCAACAATGACTTAAACCACTAAATATTATGACAAACTTGCAGGAAGCTGTAGATATTAACTTTAAAAAGCTGATGTGTATTTGGGGGATGGCAAGAGAGGAGGGGATGTCACCCAGGATAGGTTAGAGAGGGAAAATGGAAATAGGTCTGCTAAAAGTTTCTTCTTTAATGCTGGACCCCTTATATTGGTTATACAGTATTAGTTGTTTCTGACAACAGAGATGTTTATCCAAGGGAGAGGTTGAAACACCCCTCTGTTTCTAACATTATCACATCTTGCATTGGGCTTGAACCCATTCTTGCTCTCCTCATCACCTTTCACACCACAGCTCTACTGAGGAGAAAAGCCACACAGCTAGGCTTGCAGCACAAGAGCTTGGGCCATAAAGGAAAGGAGATGGAAGCTAATGAGGACCTAAAGCCCCTTCTTTCCCCTCTCCTTGTAAACCACATCTGTATGTCCCAGCTGTGTCCACAGCTTGATTGAGACCTTTCTCTTACGTGAGAGAAAGAGCTCACCTGGATGAATATATTTGGGATTGCGGATAAAATCAGCTTCAAGCAGGGGAAAATTGCCTGGCATTAGTGCACTTGAATGCAAGCTAATAAATCCTGCTGATATCACAGCTATTCCCTCATCACTCAGCACCAGCTCAGTGCTCCTGGCTCCACATTCCGAGATGCTACATCCTCCATCTGAGAGGTAACCCATCACATTCAGCATCCACCTCAAACCGGTGCTCATTCCATGCTCTTGATGAATTTACATGAGCAAAATGAGAGGTCACAGCTCACGAGGGGATTGTCAAAGCACAGGGCTCAGGGAAGGTGGACTGTGCAGCAGTTACTGAATCAAGAAATAACAGGTTTCTCTGTTTGACTTTCTACTTGGATGAGTAGTAGAAAGAAAAGTGTTTCCATCCAACAGACCTCATGAGTGCCCTATGTGACCTTTAGCATCAGCATCGCTCCTGGTTGCAGACAGATCCTCAGCTGGTGTACATAGTCATACCTCCCCTGCCTTGACAAAATGACCTTCTCTTCTACCACTGCTTCCACCCCCAGACTCCACCTTGTCTGACTCCCACCACCAGTGCTTTCTGTAGCTGACAGCAGCCTGACCCTTTGTTAGTCACTTCTGTCTTATTTATTCCTAGGATTGATTTGGTGGTTTGGTGCTCCTCTGTTTTAAGGTGGGGTAAATATTCATTGGAATCAGAAAAGCAAAATGAAAACCAGAAGATTCGGGCACATCCCCATGACATAGGAGAGCAGAGGAGGACTAGTTTGCAGCTCAAACAAGGGCTGCTCACTGAAAACAAGGATGGGATTCCTGGATCTGGAAAATACTGAATAGTTTTGCATCAACTTTGGGGTGTTTTTTCCCAAAATGGGTCCTGCCAAGCTTCATACATCACACACAAGCTTCATTTCTTTGCCCCTTATTGATCTTCCTCTGGAATAATAGACATCTCATTTGTGGTCATTCTGACATCTCTCTTCTGCCCCAGGACCAGATTCTGATGGACACAACTCATGGGCACATCCAGTTCTGTGGTGGGTAAAGGGCTCTGGAGCAGAGCAGAGGCTTTGGGGTGTACTGGAAACCTCCTCCTCACACAACAGAACCCCAGGATGAGGGACGTCCACCATCCACAGACACCTCCATCACATCATGGGTCAAGAAACATATGTGAATTGGTGATTATTATGGGGTTTGAGAAAACTGGGCTCAAATCCATGTTCAATGGGTGACTTGCATGTGTTCCTGCCATAGGCAGATATCCCTGAAACCCTGCTAGGCAGAAGCCTGATGCATCTCTCTGCTCCTAAAAGGCAGAGCAGCTCTTGGGTCCTTTGAGGATCTGGATTCATATTCACAAATGGTTTAGGTATTAAGGAAACACTGGGGTTAAACAGCTCAAACAAAAATTGCTTTCACTTTAAAGTGTCTTTTGGAAAAGAAAGATCAAAATTGTTTCCTGAAAGCTTTTTTTTTTCAAAATTTTGAGATAGGAAATTCAACCAGACCAGCTTGGTTTATTTTTTTCCCTTTCTTAGAGGGAGGGGTGTGAGTTGTTGGGGTTTTTTCCCAAAACATCTCAGTTTGAATGAATAAATGTTTTCCACCTCAAGTCAGAAATTTCTCACTGAGTCTCATTCAAATAGCCACAAGGTTGTATGAAATTCTCCCCAGAGAAGATATGACACAATAAATTAGGTAGACTCACTCGAGGAGGATGCTGACTCTTGTTCCTTTGACACCAGACAGTCCTGGCAAGAGATAGAACAAATCATATTTGAAGAAACTTCAGCTTTAGAAGTCACTTTTTAGTGACTGGGAACTCTTCCCATTGCAGTACAAGAGTACAGCACTTCAGCAAAAGCTGTGATTCTTTCAAAAATATCATTTCCCCCGATAAAAGTAGGGAGAAAAACGAAGATTCAGAATTTGATGGGATTTGCACCAAGAACAGCTTCACTCTAAGCCTAGCTGGTTGACAGACATGCCAAAGAGGCCAAATGAGGTCACCAAAAACAACTCTTTTGGAGAAAAACCTGAAAAAAAGGGTTAGCTACTAAAATTCAGTGAGGAAAATAAAGCAGAGCTTTCTCATTCCCTCATTCCCAAACCCTCTTGAGCTTGTGAAAGGATTAGAATGCCACTGATGCTGCTAAAAGCCACGTGCATCTCCAGGGTTGCCCATTAAATAGCAGGAGGCTGCCTCAGGGCCACCCCGTGCTTCAGTCACACCTCATTCACAGGATCTCCTTTCAGCACCACTGTCCTCACTCTTGCTCTTTCTCATCCACTGCCAAGCAGACCCGCAGCTCCCATGACATTTACCATGTGGCCTCATTCACATGCGTCAGGCAGGGATACTGCATCATTCCCAGGGACAGTGGAAGTGCCCTGCTTTTGTGGGATGGTGAAATCTCTTGCCACTGAGAACTGCTTGTCTCTGCCCGTTCCCCAAGGAAGGGAAAAAGAAAAGGAGAGAAAATGTTCCATACAACATCTTGCTTCATTTGGGGGAGGCGAAGCAGATGGATGAGGCTCTCCAGCACTTATACCCAGTTTTTCTCTTTTTCATCCCTCTGACTTTAGTCAGACCCATTCAAACGCAGCACAACTTTCCTTAACACATTAGGACCTAAAACTGCAGCTTTTCTTGGTCAGAGGCTGTATGTTAGCAGTGCCCTGCTCAGTCAGGGCTTGCATTTTAATTAGCATCTCTAATGGCAAAATAATATGAGAATAATCCCACTAAAGTGCTTTGCCTCTGGCATCCGAGATAATACTGACATTTCAGGTGCTCCTTAGTCTGTATCCATTTAGTATTACTGTTTGTCCTACAGCATCAGCTACAGGTCCTTAAACCTGATAGACAAAATATCCTCATAAATAAGCATGATAAGAGAAGTTCATTCCCCTGAAGAGGTACGGTCAGGGGTATGTATCTCATTGCCTACATGCACAGAAGCTACTGGGCAGAGGATGAGTCAGTGAAGGAAGCTCTGAAGGAGGTTTTCTCTCTGCAGACTTTGCAAGGAACCAAGGCCTCAGCTTTGGGATCAATGTTGCATGGAGTGAGGGTCCTATTCTCCAAGGAAAGACCCTTCTGTTCAATACCTTTCACTCTGTTCAATATCTTTATACAGCCTGGATTCAAAACCACTTTGGAGCAGGACCTACTTTTGAGCTGGGATTGGACAACAGTGAGAACAGTGGAATTTTGGCAACTAATTTGGACCATAGTAGACACCCAAAAAGCACTTCTGGGATATTTGAAATATATTGAGGTTTCTTCCTGGGGCTGATATAAGTACAACTTCTAAGGCATTTCAGCCTTTTGAACCCAAAGTCCACCTTTCAGCTGAGTGTAATCAAATCTGCACTAAGGCCAGTGATATGCACTGCATATGTGGATGTGCAACTGCATGAGACGTCAAAGCAAGAAAAAGGTTCATATAAGGGTTTAAAACATCAGTCAGTGTTATCAAAGCCATTTTCTTGTGTACATAACATCATTGCAGTTTTGTTTTCTGATAGGATAACACTGGAAAAAACATGTGAGTATCCAGCTGGAAAAAAAGCAGGGGGAAAGGCCAAAACCCAATGCCTAGACACACACTTAAAGCAGTTGCAAAGAAGCTTTGCTTCACTGGCTTAGGCCAGTCCTCCCTGCCAGTAAACTAGGCACGACTGTGGTTTAACAGTTCTGCAGATGCTTTTGAGGTGCAAGTGGCTCCTCAGGCACTGGTGGCAGTGTCTCTCTGTGCCTCTCTTTTTCTCTGATCTGTGAACTGGAGCCTTCAGTAGAAGGATGGAGAAGGACGGAAGTGAAGATGATTCATCAGTACCTGTGCACATAGATTGTAATGAACGCCATAGGGGGACCCTAAAATAAAGCTATGTTAAGTGACAGTGAAAACCAACCCGAATGGGGTGGTCTGTTTAGAACCGCTTTGATGTGCAGTTTGGGCTCATGGGTATCACAGAGGTCAACAAGTATTTCCCAGCTCCCTGGGAGTGCTGAGTTATGCTCCCAAAGTGTAGTTTCTGATGGGTTTGTCCACCAAAATCACAAGTTCCTGAAGAGCTGCTGAGTGCTGGCTGACTGTCAGCTAAGCACGCTGCTCTCTTTGAAGGTGCCAAACTGCACTAAAAGTAGTTAAATGCACAGGAAATGCTTCCTTTTTCCATTTAGGCAATTGTTGTCCTTGCCCCAGGGATGTTATATGAGCACGAGTGGGAGGGACCCAGACCCACACCATAGGAGAAAAGTTCAATAGCCCTGGAGTTGGTGAAGCATCCTGCCTCCCGTTTCAGCCAGGCGCTCCCTGTAATCTGTCAGCTGTCCGCTGCCTGCTATGGGCCAGCATCATTAGGTACAGGAAAGGGGAAAACAAACATGCTCAAAACCCAAGAAAACAAAGCAAATAGGATTCATGGTCTAGTGGTTAAAAGGCAAGCACTGAGGAGTCAGGAGAGCTGGCTTCTCTCGCAGGCTGTAGCACTCTCAATGGTTAGCATCTCCTTCCTGTGCCTCAGTTTACCCAGCTATAAAAAGGGGATTATTACCCCCACACACACATACATGAGGAAGGCTCTGAAGCACCCACAGCCTAATCAGTGCTGCAGGTTGTTCCAGCCTCGGCAACATGGGAAAAATTAAGGCTGATTTATACAGGTGAATCTTTGCTGGCACTGACAAACTAGTAGAGACAATCCTATTTTAAACATATGGTTTACACCATTCATTCCTGCCTTTTCTTTTCCATGCAGCCATGCAATGGAAAATAAGTATTGCATACTCTGATATCCCCTCTGCCTACTGTTAGTTAGTATGCCAAAATGAATAAAGTCAGGGAGTTTCAGCCCCAGGGAAAAGCCACAGCAGAGCTTCCCATGGGGCTGCTGCCAGTGGGACCCCAATGCAGGGGAGATTGGCTGGGAGGTTTCTTCCCAGCTGAAGCTTCCTTGTATATCCCTTGTGTCACTAAACCTGACACAATGCCACTTCACACATTGAGGATGCCATCATACCATGTTAACAGCAGTGTGCGCAGAGGAAGACATCCTTGAAATGACAGTAGAGAGGAGACCATCTCTGGCACATCTCTGTTGGTTAAACTTTGGGGTTTTCTGTTTGTGTTGGTTTTGCTCACACCCTCTAACCAAAAGAGCTGAACCAGCAACACTGGTTGAAAATAGGAACTAAGCACAGCCTCTGCACAAGTAGTTTGTCAACAGGGCTGCTACAATCGCACTTCACCCTATTCTTACCTGTGACAAACCCAGCAGCACCAGCAAGTATTCAGTCTCTCCTTCAAGCATACAGTGAATTACAGCCTTTCCCTGTTTACACCTCTCTGAACCTTTGACCCTTCTGGAGCTGTTCATTAAGGGATCTAAGGGATTCATTTGGGATTTATAAGCTCAAAATTAATGGGCTTCTTTACAGAGATCTCTTCTTTGGTGCGTTCTTAAGGTATGGCCAAAACAGTTTCCTTGTGACTATCACTACAGGCTGCGCAGGGAAGTAGCTGAGTCACCATCCCTGGAGATGTTTAACAGATGAGTACACGTGGTGCTTAGGGACATGGCAATGTTAGGTTTACAGCTGGACTTAAGGGTCTTTTCCAACCTAAATAATGCTGTGATTCTAAAGTGACAATTGTGGACTTGCATGAATTTTATCAGAACAGGCTTGTGCTTTCTCTGAAGAAAAGGGAATTTTTGTCAGGAACCTGAAAACCTTCAAACTCTGGAAGCTTTCCACCTGAAAACAAAACTGCACTTTTCCAGTGGTTTTGAACTCCTTTTTAACAGCAGAAAGACATTTTCCATAGAAGACATGGCAACAAAAAGCTACCCACTTCCTGGGAAAATTAATCACATGTATTACAATAGGAGCTGCAGGACACTAATAATGTATAAGGTACACAATAGTGTATTAATGTCTGTCTTTATTCAGGTGTTTAGGATCTTGAGTGCCTGAGGGAGTACATTTTCTTCATGTGCTTACTGGGAAGACACATGAACCTGAATTTATCCCATCTAACAGCATGGGCTCGACTTCATTGCCCACAGCTGGGTGTGAAGTGCCACTTGAGATGCCCCGTGTCATGTTTGCAAGTCTCTGGGGATGGCTCAGATGATACCCAAGGTGTCTCAAGAAGCAAGCGCCTATGTGAAGGCAACAGAGAAATCCTAGGGTTTAACCGAGGTGTTAGGAGTGTGCATGTCTTCAGTTCCTGCTGTAGGTAGCAAAGAAACAGGTACTTCTATTCATTACAAGGTGAGTCTCAGGTGACAAGGAATATATTCCATCTCAGTTAACTTTACACATTCAATGGGCTAAGGTGCTTGGCTAGAGTCCCCCTACAGCCACCTGAGAGACAGACACGTCAGGACCATTAAATACAGCTACCTTAGATATCTTTATTAGGATGGTGGGATGCAGTTTAAGGAGAGAGCCAAGATAGTTCCAAGGATTGAGATTTTACAGCCCCTATGGGCTTTTCTTCCACTGTTTGACCAACCTCAAGGTGAAAGAAAAAATGTCCATATTACCTTATTAATTATCTTATCCTGACTGTTGCCTTACTCCTGTTGCTGTGCACCCCTGAGAAGAGTCTGGTTTGGCCTGTTGTACACACCCCCATAGGGTAGCTGCTATACCTAATGTCAAAAGATATGTGATCTTGAATCTTCTCTTAGAATCATAGAATCATAGAATAGTTGGGGCTGGAAAGCACCTTAATATCATCAGTTCCAAACCCCCTGCTATGTGCAGGGACACCTCACACTAAACCATGTCACCCAAGGCTCTGTCCAACCTGGCCTTGCACACCGCCAGATATGGAGCATTCACAACTTCCGTGGGCAACCCATTCCAGTGCCTCAGCACCCTTACAGTAAAGAACTTCTTCCTTAGATCCAATCTAAACTTCCCCTGTTTCAGTTTGAACCCGTTACCCCTTGTCCTGTCACTACAGTCCCTAATGAAGAGTC
>JANHGB010011477.1:35803-49799 GCA_026283785.1 Coracopsis vasa | reverse complement strand
GGCTCGGCTGGGGAAAGCCGTCCAGGGGCCCCCCTGGTGGCTCCCGCACATTGAGCCCGGCCTCCCGGGGGTGTCCGGGGAGGAAAAGAGTGTACGAGGCAGGAGGAGGGAGGCAGGGAAGGAATAGTGCAGGGAAGAGGATTTAGACCCCGTTCCTCGCTGAGGGGGAAGCGCAGCTCTCCACACGCATACTGTGGAGGGGGAGAACCGCGCCCCGCGCGCTTGGCTGGTGGAGAACCGAAGCGTTCCCCGTCCTCCCTGCCGGCAGCATCCCGTGCAGACTCCTCAGCCCCTCGCCGCTGTTCCTCCGCCGGACTGGCTTTGACCTGGGGTTTGGCTGCTCTCTGCGCGGAGGAGGGAGGGCGCAGCCGTCGGCTGCTCTCTCCTGGGGGCTCCCGGGAAGATGCCCAGCATCCCCGTCGGTCGCGTTGGGGCCGGTCTGAAGGGGCGGCCGGACTCAGGCCTCTCACGGCACGCCGCGGCCGCTGCCCCCGGGGACATCCCTCCATCCCCGGGTGACGGGACGGAGCGGTTCGCGTGGGCATTCCCCCGCACCCACCAACCCCGGTTTTCCCGAAATAAGACCTTGTAGTCACCAGTGTCACCATCACCTGGAGCAGTAATGTTTTTTATTCGGAGTTAGTAGAGGCGATCGGTGTTCTGCCGTGGTATTTCAGTGCTTTGTGGCGTTCAGCACTTAAAGTGTTGTTACCTCTCTGCTGGACTGCATGAACCATCTGAATTTAGTGTGATCATACATCGCCAAAGTGACACTTTGTGGAAAAACGCCCCAAAACCTGTTAGCTAGTAGTTGAATTGCTGGCATTAGAGTGTGGTGTGGGACATTCGCGCCATGGTAAATTTCAGCCCAAAGATAGATTTTTAATTTAAAATTTAATTCAAGCAGTAGATTACTTGAAATTCAGAAAGCAGATCTCTGAAAATTAGTATTTCCGACTGATTAACAAGAGCATACTTAATAGTAAATAGCATGCAGAAAGAAAGTTATTTCGTATTTGGTGTTTAATGGCTTCAAACTGCTCTGTTACACATGCTGACATTTTACAGGAAATTGTGGAAATAGGTTTGTTTGGATAGGACCATGCCCCATAAAAAGTGAGATGGGGCCATTTACATTAAAATTTAAGATTACTTCTACAATTGAATATCTTCACATGTTAGCTTGTCTGGGTTCATTCATTTGTTGCACGCAGACACGTGAAAATACGTATGTGCATTTTTTTTCCATGGAGATAACATTCAAGTGTATTTAGAGCAGGCTTATAGAAGGTATCTGGCTTTTTACCATATCAAACATATTACTTGTTTTAATTTCATCAACAAGTCAGTTTTGAGTTTGGCAATCTCACCTGCGAGTCTTTACAGTTTAAGATAATCACCTTAAAAATGACAAATTACATTAAGAATATGTTCCTTGCATTAAGAAATGTAAATTTGCCATTTGACTTAAAAGCATTGAAATGTAAAACTTGCAAAAATAACTGAGTGCATCCTCTAATTATCTCCTTTTTTTTTTTTCCTTTCCCTTCTTTTTCCAGATGTGAGTGAGGTCAGTATTACTATTTTTTTTTATCTGCTATGTAACACTCATCTTCAATTAACAGGCTAGACTTCTCTTTCTTGGCAGTGTTCTTTATTAAGGTTAATGCCCAAGATGGTCATGGAAAGATACCAATTAAATCCAGAAGGGACTGCCTGGAAAGGTACCCACCCCAATTTCTCAAGTGGGATGGCCTTTTTAAGAGACTGCCTCCATAGGTGTAAAGACCATGAGGAGAAAGTAACACAGCAGTGGTGTTTGGACATTATACCTGGCAGTTTGGATTGGAGATAGCTCTACTTTAAAGGCAGTCTTACAGTCTAAATTTCATTGCACAGAAGGATTATGCAAGAACTCAGGTGTGACTTTTTTTTTGTGCCAGTTTTGTAGGCTGTAATACATATAAAATTGTAAGTCTTCAACAGAATGTTCTACTGTAGTTACATGTATCTTTGCTAGATAATAAACTCCTAGCTAAATTACTCCTAAATTACTATAAGAAGTAATTTAAAACCATAGGGTATACTGAAATATACTGTACAGAGAAAAAATATTTAAGAAGATGAGTCTAAGTTTATATTTTATTGTAGTTTAAAATATTGAGAGAAACTGTATCCTTTTTTAAATTACCTTCTTTATTTTTTCCAGGGAACTGCAGGGCGGAAGGTAAGCATATTTATTTTTCTTGCATGGGAATGGAGATGATATCAGATATTCTTAGGCAGGTTAATATTTGGTTGAATATTGGATGAAAGGAAAACTGACTACATTCATTATTTTCAGTGTTCCCTGTAGCAGTAGAACTGAGATGAGTAGGAAGTAAAAAGGAGGAAACAATAGGTGCAGCATCTTAACACCAGAGTAAATTCAAATATTGGATTTAAGCTGCTTTACCCAAGAACAGAACTAAGCCAAGAACTAAGAACCAAGAACTGAACTGCATCAGAGTGACATTCTTGTTCAACCAGAGTACCTTTGGAAAGATTTACGTTAATGGAACACAAGCAATATGCATACAGGTCTAAAAATCTAAGTAAATTCTATTTTGTATCTGAAATTCGCTGTTAAATTAGAGCCAGTTACTCATTAGAGACTAAAACCAACTTTGCAAGTACTTCTGTGGACTGTGCAGTGATACTTTTAACTGATGTAGTAATGACAGTGACTTATGTATCTCCAGTAGCTTACTGTGGAAAAAGAATATGCTGCCTGTGGAAAGTAGCAGTTGGACCTGTATATGCAGTCTGCTTTCCTTTTTCCGTGTACACTAATTATTTTTAATGTATCTGTTTCCCTGTGTTGTCCTGGAAGATTTCTGCGGTAACTCATTAAGTTTTATTTTCTTCTGGCAGGGCCCTAGAGGAGACAAAGGGCCGCAGGGAGAAAGGGTAAGGAATTAGATTGACGTTCATTTGTTTGTGATCTTTGAACAGCAGTTGTTGGAAGACCGGTAGGAAAAAACTAAGTTTAGGCATTGATGTGAGAGTAAATTAATGTACCCATAGAAGCGTCCCTGTACAATTTCATTACAAAGAAACGAAGTTACTTATGTACCAAATTCTGCCCTGGCAATACCTCACCAAACTATTGTGGTCATTGTGGCTGAACAGATGTGAACAGACAGCAGCCTAGAACTCCAAGTAGTGGTTTGAAAAGCTTTTTTCCACTGCCCACAGTGGAAATAGTGCATGAAAATGCAGAAAGGAAAGTTGACACATAAAGATGTAGTCTTTGAACAGTATGGTATGTGGATAAGCTGTCTACATCAAACCTGAATACGCAAAGCTAGCTTCAAGGATCGTTCATTTTCTCTGCCTCCAAAGATGGCTTGAGAAAGCTCTTTTCTTGGCAGTTAGGTGTTTGTCATCTACCTCCTATTAGTCAAAGCAGATACTGGGCTGTTAAAGGCTACTTACTGTAAAGTAACCAAAAGTAACCATGAATAAGGACAGTTGAATAATTTAATTGTAATGTTCATTCATTTTTCTGGTAACTGCTTTTCTGATTTGCTTCTGCATTATTGCTGCTTTTTTTTAATTGGTATTGTGAAATTTACATCCTTATCTGGGCAATGTGTCATGGGTCTTTTTTGTATCTTGGAAATGAAAATGCCGTAGTAGTGATAGATAGCTCTTAAAGATTTGTTAGGTCATAATATGCTGGCAAACATAATGGGAGCTATTAGGAAGAGTGTATCTGTGTGGTCAACTGCATATTTGCTTTAGGCTACCGCTAACTAAATTTGTTTCATGAAATGAGATACATGCTTTGTCCTGAAGACAGCAAGCCTGGTCTTGCTCCTTTAGGAATCCGTAAGACTTTATTATGGATTTCATCTAACACTGAACTGAGTCCAAAATACAGACCAAATAAAATACCTCGCCTCGATTGTCACAATGGCAAAACTTGAATAGCTTTGTGCATCAAGGATAAAAGAATATACGGGCAAATGTTGCTGAATGCATGTAATTTCAGGCTGTTGTAAAAGAAATTCTGACAGTGGTAGCAGAGTGATAGCATCAAAAATACATAGAAGAGCACCGCTTTATTGTCATTGAATTTGCAATTGTACCAGCAAATAGTATAGACTGATTAAAAACTGGTCCTCGACTTACTCTGGATATGTGTTAGTTCATACCAGTAGGGCTGACTTCTGTCAATCCTTTTGGTCAAATTTTAGGCAGAATCTGACAAGGCTGTTTGGGTCCACGTGGGTTACTTGGGGTTTACGGGTCCAAAATTTGGTTGCTTAAAGTGAAATTTTCCAATTTGGAGATTACACTTTGGTAGCATAGATCCAATATTGCCCCCATAAATCTCAAATACAAAATTACAGTTAATATCTCATTTGAGATGTGGCAACGTAAATTCAGGCTATGTTTATTTTCTCACTATTGAAAGTGCATATATAGTACTGCTGTAGTATGTGCTGTAGGTGCCTGGCTGTTAATGAATTTATTACTTCAGATATTTCTTTAGCCACTTCTAATGTTCACTTTGTAATCCTTTTTTTTGACTCTAGGGTCCACCAGGTCCACCAGGCAGAGATGGTGAAGATGGTCTACCAGGTCCTCCAGGCCCCCCTGGTCCTCCAGGTCTTGGCGGAGTAAGGCATCCAAGCTTTCTATTACTGAAACCAATAATCTGTGCTTTGTGATTAAGACTAAATGTACATCTGCTGGAAAACACTGAAGTTGCTTTGGAGGAAAGTAGAGGAAACATTCTCTCATGATCGGCAAAAAATTGATGGTCCCAGTTCCAATGAAACTCTCCTTGGGATGTATATTTCCCATGGCAAATTTGGGTTCTGTATTCGGCTGCGACTTATGCAAAGGAGCAAATCAACCATGTTAATTATCATTAAGTTTATACAGCCATAATGTGTATGGATTAGAAATCAAGTAAGTGAAACCTGTGCTGTTAAGCAGATAGAGAAATGAAACAACACTTTGCGGGTTCAAGAGACATCAACTGTATTGGAACACGCTGAAGACTACCCTTAAGCTAAAAGTTCATACTTGAAAGTCCTTTAGGATTTTAGAGTATCTTCCTTTAGAATTTTTCATTTCTACCTGTATTCATGCTGCAAAACCTAAGTGGACTCTGTTGCATACACACTTTTTGCAGAAGTGTCTATCGTGTATTCTCTGCAGAATGCTGGCTTTAACTCTTTGCTTGACATTAGCTTGCACAAGGAGCATGAAGAGATAGACAGTGTCTTATTGATCAAGCTTAGTAAATCCTCCTGCATGGAAAGATACTCTCTTGCCTTCAATATGAATAGCAATAATTTATTTTCCTATTAGCAAACCCCAGACTGCTTTCACTGATTTCTAGTTTTAATATGCTAATAAAACAAGAAAAGGATTTTTGACTGTGTTATATAGAACTTTTTTCCATTTTAGTGAAGAGAGAAAATGTACTAGATGCATATTTGCCTACAAAACCTATATGGGTAGAAGATCAAAAATCCAGTGCAGAGTTTCTGAGGCTGCATGCTCCTCAGATCTTTTTGAAGGTGGAAGCCCCACCTCATCCGGTAGCCCATAAGGGCTGGTACAAGGATTTTACTTAAGCAATGCAGTGAAAAAATGCACACAACTTCCCTCATTGGAAATCAGGTAGAATGATTTGAAGGTTTCAAGAAAGTTTTCAATTTTAAATGAGTACTGAGTTTACATTCTTAATTTTCAGTTCACACTATTGCAATGCCTCTCTGTCAGTAGTGCATAGATACGTGAGGACACTGCATGAAAGGGCCTTCCTAGTAAAATCAAATTTTTTCTGGAAACTTGAAAGTGAGTAGAAATGTATTTATGATAGGACCATGTTTTCTGAGTTTTACATATGCTACTTCACCATACTGTAAAGCAAGTCTGATGGTAGTTAGATGTAGCATGATAATTATCAACACTTTTAAAGTAAAATTTGTAGTATGTTAATTTCAAACTTTTTATCACCTACAGAACTTCGCTGCTCAATATGATCCATCTAAAGCAGCTGATTTTGGCCCTGGACCTATGGTAGGTATATGATTTAGCACTTGATAACTTGCATAGATAACACATTTGCTATTTTCCTTTGAGTCTAATCCAACTGTAATAATGCAAAGCATAGTGTTAAAATTAGTGTTTTGATCATATATCAGGTCAAACTGTGAATTGATTCTTTGATGTAGGACAATGTAAAGTGTTTGAAATGCAGTCCTAGGACTTGAAATGTGGTCTTGGGACCACATTTATATTATAGCATATATATAGCACATATAGCACGTATTATGTTTATAGCACATAAATGCTATATTTAACTTGAATTTATAGCACATAAATGCTATATTTAACTTGAATATAGCACTTACGGGCCTTGTGCTTTAATTCTCTCTGTTGACCACACTTTTATGAATAAGGGAATCTTATAATCTGATGTCAGATAACATGTACTTTGATACAGTATTACTTTACCCATAATGAGACAGATTGTGTTTTATGAATGAGATAAATTGTAAAGCTGCTGTCCAAAGCAGACATAGGTCTAGAAAATACCTCAATAGCTCAGCTCCCGTTGGTGACCATTTTTCTCCCATGGCTGTTAAACCCTTTTGATATCCTTGGATTGCACAGGCTTGGTAGGAAATTGGCCACCACATTTGGTTCTCCAAAACTGAATGTTAGTACTTGCTACAAAGCTGTTTCTTGGGAGAAATCTGTATCAGTTACTGCATGCTATGTTCACATGGACATTCAAGAAGTCTATTGCCTCTCTACATGGATTTCTAACCCTAGCAGATATTTTCAGTGTGCATAGGTAGCACAATATGGGTTAAATTCACCACACTTACCAACATCACAGACAATGCATCTGATGGGTGAGCAGCAAGATGAAGGCTGCTCAGGTTTATTCTGGGCCAAGTGCATGTTTCCCTTCTCAAAAATATTGTAATATTAAATGAACTTTTGAAAATATTTTGGCATCCACTTAGATACTAAATATAGGAAAATGGGAGTATCTTTAATCAGGTTCTGCCCTTAGTGTCTGACAATACGAAAATGTAGATGAAGATTTATTTGGGGTGTCACAATTTCTAAGTTTCAATTTTTGAATCAGTTAGGGTTCACCTGGTAGGAACAGCAGTAGAATCTACCTACTGTGAGGAATTTCTTAATTTCATAAAGAAAATGTGAGAGATTGGGAATTTAGAAAAGGAGGGAAAAACAATTATGGAACATAATTTGTGGAGAAATTCACAGGGCTTATGCAGCACATGTGATTCAGACTCTTCAGAATTATTTTTCCTAGAATTTCCTGCATATTTTTATAGCAGTTTCTGTTGACACATCTCATAAAACATTCATTTGGACAATTGGAGCCTAAATTAAATTTCAGTAAATTATTGCTTGCTTAGTAAAGCTTAAGACAACTAGTAAGAAAGTACAGTAATCCATGGAAATTTCCTTTTTAAGAGATCCTTTTTGTTTGATTTCTTTCCGAAGTTGTGTGTGAACCTGCCAATTCATGGTAATACTGCCATTTATATATCTTTATTTTTCCCTTTTACATCTCTAAAATTTTAATGATCTTTTTCTCTAACATCTCTTCTTGAAAATTATGATAAAATTGACAGGCCCAAAAATACAGTCTTTCTTAATCTGTTGTTATAACCCTCATCTTTAAACTCTGCCTTTAGCTTATGGGAAGGGAGAAGGCACATAGAAGAATGAATCAGTGCACTTTCTGACAAGCTAGAATAGATCACAAGGTTCCCAGCCATAATGGTATGTTCCTAATCATCTCTCTGCTAATTCGTCCATTAGAAGACCTATTTGCACTTGGACTGCCTGTGCAAATTCATGCAGAACTCTTAACTTCCTCTAACTTGATTTGGACATTGCACACTGAAAACTGTAAGGCTTATCAATATTCTAGGAATAACAGGAATTGGTGTTATAGATGAGTTTATATAATGGTGATTTTTAAAAAAAAATGTTTTGTAATTTTTCTCCCCTAGGGTTTAATGGGACCGAGAGGCCCACCTGGAGCATCTGGACCCCCTGTAAGTACAGTCTCAGCTCTCCTACGTATTGATGAACATTGACATATCTGGAAAATCACAAATAGCTTGTTCAAACACTAACAAAATCTCTCTCCTTCTGTAGGGTCCTCCTGGTTTTCAAGGTGTTCCTGGTGAGCCTGGTGAACCTGGTCAAACAGTAAGTACAGGTTTCACATATAGATGCTGTTAGAATCAGAAATAGGACAACAAAGTAGGCTTGTAATGCTTAGGCCCCTTTCTCCTATCAGTATGCTCGTCCTTGAATGTTTCAATTGGATATTCCTGGTTGGTCCTGTTACGGAAGCAGAGCTGAACACTCAGATTCAGATTCCTTCAGACTAGAATCATGAAGTGCAAAGTCAATTACCTGTGCCCCAACTCAAGTCAGAAACCAGTGAAAAGACTTATCTGAAAACTGATGCTTGAAGTAATCCTCAATCTACTTTTAACAGGGTCCCCAGGGTCCTCGTGGTCCCCCTGGTCCTCCGGGAAAGGCTGGTGAAGATGTAAGTGGTTACTGAATGTTTCTCATTTCTTTTGGGGCTGTGATTCAACTCTAACATTAAGTCATTGTTAAGCAAAGCATTCAATTGGCAGTAATTTTTTACATTGTTCTCTAGTACTGAATAGAATAAATAACTCCTTGAAATAATTATTTTACAATACAAGAGATGCTGTATGTTGTAGATGTACAGAAAAATGGATAACTTCAGGACCTCTCCAAATAAATTATTTAACTTCCTGAATAGAGGGAGAAGGAAACATGAAAGCTAACAAGCTGTCTGGAGTTATTGAAAATGTGAGAAACTTTGACAGTGTCTTTTCTTTTGAAGAGTGGTTTATGTTGTTATTTTATTAAATAAGCTTTCCTTCTTAGTGCATTTTTACCGCCATTTTTTTTAGGGCCACCCCGGCAAACCTGGAAGACCTGGTGAGAAGGGTGTTGCTGGCCCTCAGGTATGTAGCAATCTGCTGTAGACAATGCAAAACAGTTCTATCAGTGAAACCTAATAGCATTCCTGAATTGCACTATTAACTATCTAGTAATATTTCTTATATGGATTAATCAAAATTCAGTTCATACCTTCAGGGATATCATATAGTTATGTATTTGTTTTGTGTTCCCCCTCCCCAAGAAAAGCTAGTGTAATTAGTAACAGAATTGACATAGTGATGAGTTACACAGGTGCAGATGAGGAGGCACCTTGGTATAGAAAGCTAAAACAGCTGTGCTATCACATGTTAATACATGAAATTTCTGAGAGTCAGAACTGGAAAATCAAGTTGATTACTGTTAGTCTTGGAACAAGGCTGGTCCTGGGAGGTTAGGGGATGGACTTTGTTCCTCGCTTGAAGTATCACAGCCCAATTAATTTTATTGAAAGACTTTGTCTTTTTCTTTCTCTTTAACTGCATTATATAATATGAGAGACAATCATTCATGCATTGTGTGTTTTTAGGGTGCTCGTGGTTTCCCTGGAACTCCTGGTCTGCCCGGCTTTAAGGGACTTAGGGTGAGTATGTGCATAATTTCCCTGATTAGTTATGATTGACGGCACTTCAGCATGCTGAAAACCCCTGGAAATACCCTCAAAGTTAAGAGCGTGTGAACCTCTTTAAAGTTTTTACTATCTCCTGATATGAAAGACTGATTTGGGTTTTTTTTTTTTAAATCTTAAGATTATGTTAGAAAATAATTTTGTATGGAAAGAAGGCTTTGCCTTACAAGACTAGGAGTTTATGTATAGCCATTTGTGGGAAAATATATATTAATATCTATTTTTCTACTTAATATAGGGACACACTGGTCCAGATGGTCAAAAGGGACAACCTGGTACTCCTGGCACCAAGGTAAATATGAAATCTGAAAATGTAGAATGCATTTGTAGCTTTTCCTAGCAAAAGACATATGAAGTCCCCTCCAATCAATCTTCCATGTTGTGATTAAATATTGCCCAGCTGCAATAATCTAGACATCAGTGGGTGTATGTATAGCAAATATGGGCACCTTAACATGAGAAATCATTCCTGGGGCTTTATTCTTGAGTCCTTATTAAAGTTTGTACTTCCGGTTGAGTAAGAGCTGCAGAAGTGAGCTCCTAATGGTTGACTGCCGAGCAGCGCTTAAGACTGATTTTGCTATCTCTTTTTATGGATTGTGTTTTGCATTTTGGTGGTGTTTTAGGGCACACTAAAATGGAAATATCTAATTTTTCTACAAAATTCTGCCGTGTGAGAGGCCGACTCCAGTCTGCTAAAAATTTGGATAGGTGCAGTGCTCTTCCGAGTTAAGGCTATTTGATCTTCACAGTCTTTTTCCCATTTTACCTTCTTTGGATTAGTGCACACTTGAGCACTATCCTTAAAAAAATGTTTTTAAATATGGTCTAGAAACATCTCTATCAGACTCTTCCTCTCTTGGTTTCTTCTTCTCCCATTCCACGTCAGTGCCTAATAGCAGTTTTCTTAAACGCTACCACCGTACTGGGTTGTAGGAAATTTTAATGCTGCTGACTTATTCACAGGAGATTTATATTCAAGAGCTTTTGATATAACAATGAGAAGCTCAGATACTACTCCTCCTTCTTGCTTGTTTCTAAGAGCTTAGCACTACTTGCTTATAGAGTTATTAGTTGTAACATAGCACTCTCCAATATCACTGCAAGTTGTTGACCTTCAGAAAAAATTTGGTTAAGAGACAGCAAATGCTCAGTCTGCCCAGTATTGGAGATTAAGGGCAGATAAAGCAATTAAGTAAAGAACCGTTATTAGTAAGAGTGCTAATCTGACTGCAAAACACAAGCATAATCAATGAAGGTCACTCATGATGTAACTATGCTGAAAGCAGTGATGAAGGCAAACACTTGTGCTGTTTGCAGCGTTTAAGACTACGTGCATTCAGGTATGTTCAGGATTCAAGGGCCTTAAGACAAATCTTGTCACTATAAACTAGCGTAGACCAGCTGCAGTCTTGTTGAGAGCACTTAGTACTAAAGTGACAGGAGTCATGTTTTAATGGCTGTCAGTCATACTTCAGTCTTATTGATCCTATGTTAAAAATACCTGAGGTAGATCCTAATTTCCAGCCATTTAACAGTAACTTTGTCACCTTAACCTAACGCAAAATAAAGCATTATTCTGCTTCTGCTCTAGTTAAAAAACAGCTGCTGATTGATCCGAATTCGTAGTTGACTATCCAGGCACGATCTCTTAGGTGCATGCTATGGAGTAAATATCAGAATAAAGAAAGGGGGTAAGGAAAGCTTAGATGGGTAGGTGAAGTGACTTGCTCTGGCCCTCCTCTTCTAAGAAGATTCCAGCTGGTCACATTCCAGTATGTGTAGGGACAGTCCCAGTCTCTGCATCCTCAGGACTTAATGTGCAGTTATTTAATACTATGGTTCAGGTGCTACAGAAAACAAAGACAGTAGTATCCAGCAGTTGAATATGTCTCTAGATGGTGTTGTGCTGTCTGTCCAAAGCATCCTTTAAGAAATTCAAGCCTGCAAACTTTCTTTTTCATAGGGAGAACCTGGTGCCCCTGGTGAAAATGGTACCCCAGGACAACCTGTAAGTATTTACTGCTGCTGCGGAAAATGGTAATCTGATGGATATGGTTCAGCCAGCATTTGATCAGCTTTTGCCATCAGTGACATTCTAGCTAGATAGATACTCTAATGTAATAGCATGTGAATATTTAGAACAGAATTGCCTGGCTGTAAATCCATATATCTTTGTTCAGTGAATGGATTAAACGAGTCAATTTAATTTTTCTTTCAGGGTGCTCGTGGTCTCCCTGGTGAGAGAGGAAGAATAGGAGCCCCTGGACCAGCTGTAAGTGGCTTCCCATCTGCCTGTCATCATGACCAGCCACTTACTGTGGCATTCTCAGATCTTTGAATCTCTTCAAACTCTTTTATGATGTTCTGTCCTCACAGGGTGCTCGTGGAAGTGATGGCAGCGCTGGCCCCACTGGACCTGCTGTAAGTTTCATTCTTGATCTTTGACAGTCTGGTTCCATTAGGCCTTATGTCTCTTTCTGTTGATAAGAGTATTTCTCAGGCTTCTGAAAAGTTGATTGTGTGGACATTCTTAACACAGTTCTTTGTTGCTTCATCCAAAAAGAACTGATAAAACATAAACCTTTTGCGGACAATATCCTGAGAGCTTCAGGATTTGTAGAAAATACATCTGTATCAAAGGAACCAAATACTCTCTCGTTTGCACTGGTGAGTTCATAGGGAAACACTCAGTGATCAGAATTCTGATTTCCAGCAGTCTAACAGAACAGTTCTCATGCCAGAACTAAAGAGACTTAATGCCTTTTAGCAGATGTATACCATGCACATGCTGCAGATGACTATAATTATATACATACACCCTTAAACTATTATATGCACTCCAGGACTCAGCTTTGCGCCTGCAACATTGTCCTGTCTGACTAACAGGAGCTAACCTGTTTCATTCACCACCTGATACCTGCATTAGGTGAGCTAGTGTGGAAGGCCAGTAAGATCCAACTGTCCTGATCTGAGTGGTAAACAGTAACTATATGAATAAGTGCTAATCCAATGCAGATTTGTCCCTTTAACAGGAATTACTGTCACCATAGCATACCACTGACTTCAGTAAATCTCATTTGTTTCAGTGAAATAAATGTGTGTACAAGAGTATATTTTTGAAGCTTAAAAAAAAAAGTCAGGAATAGCCCAGAATAGTTTTTCCTTCCTGCTTTCAAAATTTAAATGAGTGATGAAGCTGTACTTGGTTCTGTTAACTTTGCTGACTCCTTGTCACTTGAAACATCTGTTACACTTTACTGTAGTAGAATGTTAGCGTAGGTACGAATTTCACTTCATTTCTCTCATATGGGATATTTAAAAAATATGTGGCTGGGCATTTAAGTTGCAGGCAAATAGAGACCTTACAGCTGAGATCCGATGTTATAGTTTGTAGTAGAACCAAAGCTTTCTAGCTGTCTTGAAGGCAAGTGAGTTACTATAGGAAAAATATTCAGGCTCAGCTGATTGCAGAGGTGTTGCTGGGAATGGGCAGGTGCAGAGAGTTGCATTGGGTCCCAGTGTCTATGCCAGGCTGAAGTTATTTTACACATACTTATGATGCTGTAAACATTCTGCATAGCACTTACTATCACTCTTTTTAAAAAGCTAAAACAAATAATGTTTTATTCTCCTTGCCCCTGGGAATTTAAAATATTAAAAGAGTCACTGCAGTGGAAATTGTAGTAGTATATAATTACGTACATATCTTAAAGGCCATTTGATCTTTTTTTCTGTGCTTATGCAAAACCAGTGAGAATTCCAGGTACTCAGTTTAAAACAAACAGTAGATCATAGAATGTTGGAAGCCAATTCCTCTTTGCTGTACCAGCTGACCCATTAAATTCTCTTGGATTTGCAAAGCAGTTTTATAATAGTATTTATAATTGAAATATGTTAGCTTACAAAGAAGTAGATATCAATCCCCAATGGCTGTGAATGAGTTGAATAATTCATTAATAGAGTAAAAACTATCTCTTTGTATGCATTAAAGAATAACAAAGGCTATGAATCCACCAGTGTATCTTCCCTTGTGATGTCTGGGTTCTGTACATTACGAAGCTTGTCCCATCATAATTACACATCTCGCAGCAATAGCTAGATATAGCAGGATCAGTAGAAGTCCCTGTTCAAGCTGACATGCTATTCATTCCCTTTGACATTAAAGAAAACTCAACCCCACACAATATAACGAACAAGCATTGGAGTGGCATGTGTTCACTACCTCAAATGTATGATCTAGGCGTGAATCAAGATTTCTAATCCATTTGCGTGTTAGAATCAGTTCCTGCCCTAAGTTGCTGTTAAGCCTGATCCAGTTCCTAG